>WEIU01009141.1:1028771-1039427 GCA_013389925.1 Aegithalos caudatus
TTTCTCCAGTCTGACCCCCTCCCCAGCTCCCCCAGCCCCTCCTGGGGCTCCAGACCCTTCCCAGCCCCATTCCCTGCCCTGGATTCATTCCATGTCCCTCCAGAGTGGGCAGAACTGGACACTGACCCCCCCAGTGCCCAGCACACAGGGACAATCCCTGCCCTGCTCCTGCTGCCCCCACCCCTTTTGATACCAAATTTCTGGTGTTTTAGGCTGATGGCATCCTGGCTTGTGCACAAAGGTGAGTTCAGGCCCTGCAGATGGTTTAGCCCGAGGGAATGATGCATTTTTAACAAATTCTAATTGCAGCACTCATTTCCATGGCAGAGAGCTCATGCACAGCTCAGTGCCTGAAGACGCTTTCTGATTTTAGTTCATCTTTTGATAACTCTCTTTTGCAGCTCCAAATGCACAACACTGAAAATCCTTTCAGACAGGAGAAGAGGAGATGCTCTCCCCCACACTGCTTTGGTCACCGTTGAGTTTTATTGACTTTATTGGGGTCTTGCATTTATTTAAAACCCCAAACACATCCCAGTGAGGCGTGTCCTGAGCTGACCTGCCGCTTCTATTTTTTATTGTGGGTTTTTTTTGGGAAATAAGTGCCATAAGGGCAGCAAAAGAATTTATTTCGTTCTGTTTAATTCTGCATTTGCTGAATTCCAGCAGAATTCCTGCCAGGTGTTCCCAGAGAACCTGGATCTGCCAGCCTGCCTGGGTGTGCAGATGTTCCAGGCTCTGCTTGCCAACTTCCCCCAAGATTTTCTCTCTCGGACTGGGTTACTAAGACAACAGCTCCACTCGATTCTTTGAAGCCAATTCATTATTTGAACGAGCAGAACGAGCCCTTCTGCCACTCCTTGCAGTTTCTGCAGTCATTTTTAGCTCTCACGTCGCCTCGGGGAGGTTGCAGGGTGCTGCCTCGTTAATTGTGCAGCCCCTCTGTTCTCGGGAGCCCCTCAGAAGGTGCTGGCAGATGCTGCTGGACCAGTTCTCAGTGAGATCCTGGGCTGGGATGCTGCTGTGTGACAGCCACAGGAGCATCAGCTCGGGCCCCTAAGGCAGATTCTGGCTTTCTGCTACATATTCATGAACAAATCCATCAAAAGGAGGTGGCAGCACGTGGTGGTTTTTCAAAATCTTGTGGTTCACTCCGCTGCAAGGTGCTCTTTGTAACATGCACTGGACTGAGAGACAAACAGTGGGAGGGGAACAAACACATTTGGCTTGAGAGGAGTTTCTTTAGATATCCTGAAAACCAAAAATGAATGATCCTCAAGGAATCCAGGGACGTGGCTGAGCTGCAGCATCACAGAAATTCAGCATTCCTCCATCCTTCTCAGTGGTCCCTGTGATGGATCAGAGGGATCCATGGATTGATTTAAGATAAGCCCCTCCAATATTTTTAAGACTGAGCAGTGAAATGATTTTGTTGTCTTCAGTCCTTAACTTGAGGCACTTAAACTACTGAACACTGTCTTCCTAGGGATTTGATCATTGCTATGAACTTTGCATTGAGGCTGCTCCAGGATAATGAAGATGGTTGGGAAAGCTGGATAGAGGGAGAGAGGTTAGCTGAAGGAAACATCCTAATTGCATAAATCATTACTCCAGGGCAAAATGTAATGAGAATCTTTTAAAACATGAGCTGTCTGCACTCAGACATCTCTTTAAGCTTGTGCCATCATGCCACACCAATAATTGTCAATTTTAACTGAATTCCTGTCCCCCCTCCGTGTCACTGATGCTGAAGAGGCATCAACAGGACATGGAAATTCCTTTGCAGTCACAGGTGAGAAACTGGAGCAAGGCTAAAGGAAGGTTTTTATTCAGTAATTTCCTTGTTTGAAAGGGTGATTGTGAGGCAGGGCTGCCCATCCCTTCCCATGTGGGCGCTCACATTTCCACAGCAAAAATCACCTGCCACCTTCAGCTTTTCCCTCCCCTGGGGGGGATGCAAATCTCCATTTACTCACTAAAATACAGAAAATACCGTTCATTAAAATGCATCCAGCTCTGGGACTGCTCCCATGCTCCCTCTGAGCTCTCACCCCAGGGATGTCCCCACTGCAATCCCTGGGGCTGCTCCCGTTTTATTCCCATTTCCAGCAGGCAAACCAAGCTCTTGCTGGGATCGTTCTCTCTTTTATTCAGCCTGTTAGGGTTTGGTGCAAATCCCATGAAATTCCCGGCTGTGCTGGGTGTTTTTCCTCTTGCAGGGCTGCTCTGCTTTTCCCTCTGCTCGCTGCTAGGGAGAGGTGAGAGCCTCCAGCAGCTGCTGCCTGGGCTGGGTGTCTGCTCCTGGTGCTCCTCCTCTGCTTCCAGCATCGTCTGCAGGGCTGGGATAACACCAGGAGAGGGAAAGTGGGTTGGAAAAAAAAAAAAAAAAAAAAAGAGGTGAAAAATTAGGCTTATTTTTTTGGTAAAATGTAAAAAGTTTAATAACAAATAATAGAAATAATAGGAGACAGACATAAAAGGGTTAAATGGTTGGGTGCTTGGCATTTAGCCAAGAGTATACTTACTGTTTTTGGACATATTTTTTCAATACTTTTTTTTATTACATTAGCCTGTTGCCTACTTATAGATTATTATTCTTATTTATACTTTCTTATAAATTCATTTTAATATTTCAGGAACTGTTTAGCATGGCTATTCTTTGGGTTTGTCTTTTTAGAGTAAACTTTTAGAGTAAACTCTAGAGTTTTTTGGCTGTGGTTTTAGTTTGTTTTCTTTATTACTTTTAGTTTGGTCTATTTCTATTTCAGACAGTAGATGTTGATAATTGGTGTATTAGTAGCAGGGTCTTTATTTTAGTTTACTGGATGTTATCTTGACTAAATAGACTGTTCATGTATAACTATATTAGCTACTATTACTACCATGTCTAAGTTTTGTTAAGAGTAGAAATAAAAGTAAAATTATTTTACCATGATACTTATAGCATTCATTTTAATATTTGCAAAAAGCTAATTTTATATGTATTTATAACACGGTGATTTAACATTTTGCCTTCGTTTTAGTACCTGTAAATTAAAACCAGCCAACCCAACAAAAGAAAACCCCCAAAGCCCAGAACCCCAATAATACAGGCAGAGGATTGGGGGGGGTTAATGTGATTATGGGGCTTTGACAAAATTGGCTTCTGCTCCGTGAGTTTTGAGCAACCTTTTTGCCCAAATATCCTTGAAAAGACTACAAATTTCACAGAGGCTGATTTCAATTATACTTTTTGTGGCTGTTAAATCATATTATTGCACTGTTGGGAGCTCTTTTCTCCCCTTTCCTGTATTTATCAGTAAAAACATTGCCCAACTCAATGAATCCTTTGCATTAAGCTACAAGGAGTTATTTACTTTCCATATGTGCAAGGTATATTTTATTTAATATTGATTTCTTATTTTATTTTAACGTGTGCTTTGTGCTTCCTTAAATCCTGGGCTGCTTTTTTAAAATTTTATTTTTTTTACTGACTCATCTCCAAAAGTGCACCCAGAGTTTATTGCTTTGCCTTCCAGTCCTGCAGTGCAATTGTTTCTGTTCTGGAATGTTTGGGAAATCTCTCCCTGCCAGATAAGGACACATCAAAGCCTTCATAGTTTATTTTACAAGGATATTTTGGAGTCTCTCTAATCTGCTGGCAAGATTGCTTATCTTCTGCACTGCCACTTGTTGAGTGAAAGGATAATCTTCCTTTTGGATTAGGCTGGGAATTTTAGAGCAAAAAAGAAGTGCCCGTGTGAGAGGAGTTTATTGCTGCTGCTGCAGTTCAGGGGAGCTCTGAGACCACATCAGGTTTTCATCCTGCTCAGCTGCCAGCTTTAACTCCCCAAAAAAAAGAGCCAGGAAAGTAAAATCGACAGAATTACATAGAAAAAAAAGGTTTCCTGCCTTTCTTCCAGAAGGGAAGGTACAAGCAAAAAATGGCAGTGAATCCATTTTTGGGATGTAAAATGTTTTCTGGGATTGCTGAGGGGGTCTGGGCTGAGAAGTCCCTTAAGGAATGTGCAGAAACTCCACTCACATGTCCTGATTCTGGTAACTAAAAAATGTTTCAAACCAAGCTGTTCTTCAGTGTCCTGATGTTATTCTGAAATCAAAATGCCTGGAAAGGTCATTTATAAAATTAATAAAAACCTACTGGTGATGTTACAAAGGGGGCTGGGTCTTTACAAAAAGTCAGATTTTCACCTTTTCAATCCAGTTTTGAGAGGTGGCAGCAACACCTGGACTTAGAGATTCCACTGGATATAAATGTAATTCTTTCCTGTCAGTGGTTTCAAGGGTTTGTTACAGTGCAGTGGAGTTAAATTCCTTAATTTTACTTAGAGATTCCACTGGATATAAATGTAATTCTTTCCTGTCAGTGGTTTCAAGGGTTTGTTACAGTGCAGTGGAGTTAAATTCCTTAATTTTACTTAGAGATTCCACTGGATATAAATGTAATTCTTTCCTGTCAGTGGTTTCAAGGGTTTGTTACAGTGCAGTGGAGTTAAATTCCTTAATTTTACTTAGAGATTCCACTGGATATAAATGTAATTCTTTCCTGTCAGTGGTTTCAAGGGTTTGTTACTATGCAGTGGAGTTAAATTCCTCAATTTTAGTTGGATACAGGGAAAAAAAGCTCCAGGAGAAAAGCCACTAAAGAACTTTATTCATCCAAATCACCAGTTTCTTGCACTTTTAAAGCAAGAGATGTCACAAAACCTTTAATAATAGCAATAACAGGTTTGTGTCTTGTTAAGCACATTTATAAAGACAAACTGTGTAATTTGATTTGCAATTATTTGCATTTTCTTTAGTGGCAAACAGTTGGAAACAAGGCAGAAAATGTGATGATGGCATTAAATATTACCCAGAAATGGTTTTTTAGCAAAGCTGCCCAAAGGAGGCCTGACAGAAAGGGCTGATTCTCATCAGGAATAACATTTGTTAGAGTTTGGTGTTGGGGAAATGAAATGTCCCAGGGAGTGAGCAGAGGTGAGGGCAGAGCCTGTTCCAGGCCAGGGCTGCTCCAGTGCCATGGGAACAAACCAGCAGCATTGCATTTTGTAACAATTCCTGACTTTTTTGCCTCTTCACCACCCAGAATCACTCTTCATTAATATTCATATAACATTTAAACTGCTTTGTAAGCCACTGATTGTGAAAATGTGAGCATAAAGTGAGATGGATGTGCCTGGCCACAACTAATGACAGAGTGAAATTTAAATTAATGTAACATTTAAATATCAGTGAGGAAACAGAGGTGCTGCTGACAGGACTCCTTCAAGTTGGGCAGGGCAGGTTTCTCAAGCTGGGTTCCTTGGTTTAATTGATGAATTTTGTATTTTTTGTGTATTTATTTTGTGTATTTATGCCTCTCTCTGCTGCTGTGTGTGTTCCCCCAGGGCAGGACAGTGATGAGCAAAGTCACCTGTGTTCATGAACCCCCGTTTGAAATAATTTACATGAGAGATGCAAATTGCAACATTTTCTGTGTCAATTGCAGGGAAATTGAGGATAATTGGGCTCTGGGTGGTTTGGGGAAGGATCTGAAGGAGAAAGGGCAGCAAATCCCACTCCAGGAGAAGGCTCAGCTCATGGCAGCTTTATTGGAAAAGTTGGTAAAATTTGGGTGATAACAAAAAAATAACGTGATTGGGATATTCTACAGTCAGAGCCCCTGAGTTTGTGCATTGCTTTAGGGGGGCCTGGCACAAAATTGGAATCAACTCTGGCAAAATTTCTCTTTTCTGCACCTCCTGCAAGGGGAGGAAGACAAAATCCACCCTTCCCACCTTCCCAAGGCACTGGGACAGCTTTGGCTCTTCCTGCCTGCAGTCCTGGGAACTGCTCTTTATTTTCCAGTCCATTCCTTTCAATCAGTGCCCAAATGCTCGTGCAAATTGAACCCTGCCCAAGGAAATGGCAAAATCCAGCCCCTGAATCTACTGCTCCTAAGGCAGCACGAAATAACAAACTGCCAGTGCACTGACACTCTTTGGTGTCTTTTCCAAATGCCATCTGCAAGGACTATAATTAGAATATCTCCTTTTCCCCAACTCATTTAGCAGCAATAAAAAGATCAAAAAACCCCAAAATTCCAAGCATAAATTTTCTGTAGAAGTCGTGCAGCAAGGAATGCTTGGAGCTGCACTGAGGCAGGAGAAGGATTTGCCTTGCAGCTATTTTGTTAACACAGACATCAAATTAGCTGGATGTTAGCTCAGGAATGAGTATTTAGGGCAAAGCAATAGGTAAGAAATTCCACTGGAATCAAGTGGTATTGGAATGTCTATAAATGTGTGCATTGAAGTCTAATTTAGAAACAGCTCAGGGTTCAATTTGTGATGTAAAGCAAAGAAGTTTTACTTGAATTTTCTACCTTGCTAGTTGGAGCTCTGTAATATAGATAAGAATTAATAAACACTGAGCCTGAACATGCAGCAGTGACTCCCTGGATTAATCCTGGCTCCAACACGAGGAAAAGGAGATAAGAAAACCAACAATAAAATGCTCAAAGGCTTGTAGCTGTCACCAAAACACCAAGAGAAATAAATCAACGCTGGGATATTCTCACTGCTCCCCTGCATTCCCTTGGCTGGCACCTGTTTATTCCCACCTCAGCAGTCCCTGTGTTGGCAGGAATTTTGTGAGGGATAAAATATTGCAGCCAGAGCAGAGTTTGCAGTGGGATGTTGGGTTTCCCCAGGATCCCTTCCCTCTCCCCACCTTGCTCCACACCAGGCAGAATTGTTGGGATGAGTCCTGCCATGGCAGCACTGAGCACAGTGACGTGGTAGCCTGGTTAATTGATTATTTATTGTCATTAAATATTGATTTTCAGTGGTTCCTGCTGCCTGCACCACCAGCTCTGTGCCTTTTTTGTGGTTTTGTTCGGTTTTTTGTTTTTTTTTTTTTAGAAGCTAAATGTTCAATCTCTTGAATCTTCATGTTTTGGCACTGCCTGACATCTGCATAGTAATTCTGTGTGCATTTCCCCAGTGCAATTTTCTACCTGATGCATTTAAGAATCCCTGGAGGGACTAAAGATGTTTTAACCAAGGGTCTTGCCCTCCCTTCACCAGGGAATGCTGGAATTTATGCCCAGTTTTAGGGATGTTTCCTAAATTGTGTCACCCCGAAGCCTGACAGAGCTGGACATTGCCAGAGTCCCAGGAGCAGATTGTGGGTGATGTACAAAGAAATGTGTACAGGAGGAGATGGAACAGCAGGGAAAAGTACCTGAGAAATCTTCATTTCAGCAGAATTCATTTGCTCAAAATTAATTAGCACCATGACACATAAGTGGGGAAGGAATTTCTGAGCAGTTTCGTGCTGAGGATCCAGCATTTGCACCAGAGGAGAACAAGCCACAGTTGTGAGGCAAAATTGATCAAATCTCTGCATTCTGAAAGAAATAAATTCGGGATAAACTCCTAATTTTTTAATTTTTTTTTTGTCATTCTCCAAAATGGAATGATCCAAGGCAGCACTCTGCAAAAGGAGAATAAGGGATTTCTAAGCCATGAGAAAACATCAATTTTTATAAAGAATTAGACTCTCTTATTTCCCTCATTATCTGTTGGATCTCCTCATGGATAGAACTCATCCAAACTCACAATTCCCACAGCAAAAATCAGGGGGAAGTGTCAGAAATGTAGCTCACACCAGAACAGAATGAGACACTGGAATGCTCCAAAGCTTTGCATGGAGATCCTGCAGATGAAAAATTGCATTCCAGCAACCTCGGAGCACTTGGAGAGCTCAGCACATTTCACAGTGATGCTGTCATCTCCAAACTCCTCTGGAAAATCAAAATAAAAGCAGGAAAATGTTGGCATCTCGACCTTAGGGTAGGGAAGCATTTAATCAAAAAATATTGACGTGTGTTATAGATTTCCAAAAAAGTCATTTCAGGGTGAGATCAAATGAGAAACTTTATTTTAAATCATGAAATGCTTGAGTAGCCCCAGGAAATAACTTCCATGGTAAATACTGCTTCCTGAAAATAAGCAGGTTTTTATCCTTTAATTTGGGAAGCCCCAGAGGTGTTTGGCAGATTTCAGCTGTGATGAAATAATATCCTGAAAATCTTTTCCTTTTGATGCCAATATTAGTGCCAATATTATTATTGGAAATAATGATTTCTCGGGAAGAGCCAAGGGTCTCGTGCTGCAGAGAAATAAGATGAATGTAACCTCCTTTTCAGATGTCAGGGTGGCATTTTGGGAAAAACTGAGTTAAAATTTGTGATTTGTGTTTGCAGGGGGCTAAAAGCAACAAGCTCATCTTAGGGAAGCACAATTAGAGTTTTGATGAGATTAAAATACAACAATAATCCACTTAAATTATTAACAACGGGCTTGGTGCTTCAAAGTGACCCTTGGCTCTTATCTTCCAGAGAAATAATAGCAATAATATTGGCATTAAAAGGAAAAGGATTTCAGTGGCAGCTTATTCAAGAGGTTTCTGACAGTTTGGAATGTGGATGAAGATAAACACAGCGCTGCATTTCCTTGTGCTCAGGGCTAATGGTCAGCAGACCCCAGGGAAAGGAAAGGATTCCTGTCAAACCAGCCCACATTTACATATCAAAAAGTGGGAAACAAGGGGTTTTTTTTCTGGAGATAACAGTGAGTGGAGAACCTGAACAATGAGATTTTCTGGCACATTCCTGGAATGTATTCCCCACGCAGGGAATTAAAGTTTGTTTTCTCTTTGAACATTGGCGTGTGTAAGGGATTTATGCTGTTCAAAGGGAAGATGTAAGTGGCCTCTAATATCCTAATTCATCAAAGAATAAGCACAGGCTTAAATCCACCTTGATTTAGCCAAACTCTCAGGAATGTGTTTACCTGCAGGAATATGCCAGTGACTGATGGAGCCAGCAGTGAGTGTTTACAGGTCCTGCCGGGGATTAGGAGGAATGTTTAAACTTGTTGAAAAGCGCTCTAAAGTGGCTCTGTCATTTCTTCCCTGCTCCAAAAGTCTTTGAAATCCAACCAAGCCTCTCTGGGTTTGGTGATTATTGTTATTTTTTTTTTTTTAATCCTGGGTTTAGAAGTGGCTTGATGCTGCCAGCATTAGTAGGGAACAAAAGTGCATTTCTTGGTAATTCCTCAGGCTGGGCTTTGCTGTGTGCAGCTGCTGTGTGTGGATTTCATGGAATTTCATGGGAGGGATCCTAAAGCTCATCCTGCCCATCCCTGCAGGGGCAGGGACGCCTTCCACTGTCCCAGGGTGCTCCAGCCTGGCCTTGGACACTGCCAGGGATCCAGGGGCATCTGGGAATCTGTGCCAGGGCCTCCCCTCCCTCCCAGGGAACAATTCCTGCCCAATATCCCATCTAAACCTCCTTTCTGTCAGTCTGAACCCTTCCCCCTTGTCCTGTCCCTCCATTCCTTGGAGATCTCTCTCCCCATGTTCCCTGCAGCTCCTCCAGGCCCTGCAAGGCCACCCTGAGCTCACCCAGGGCTTCTCCTCTCCAGGTGAACACTCCCAGCTCTTCCCATGGGAGAGATACTCCATTCCTCTGATCAGCCTGGTGGCCTCAAGGCTTTTCCAGGTTTATCTCAGAGTATTCCTCTAATTTCTGCTATGTTTTGGTGCACGAGGCTGTGAGGTTCTGCTGTTTCTGGCTGAAGCTGTTTTATTTATTTATTTGTTTGTTTTATTTTATGCATTCTGTAAAAAAGCTCCGTGAAAAGGAGCGGGAAGTGTAAAAATCCCAAAGTGAGGGCTGCAGCCTTGCCTCCTGTATCCTCATCAGGGAATCAGCCCTCCAGCTGGAGAGCCCTCCGAAATCCACTCCATCAATTAATATTCCACAAAGCATGATCACCTCTTCAAGCAAGGGCTGCGAGCACCAGGCTGCCCCCACACCACTCCTGGCTGCCCAAAATGAAGGAGCCACTCACCCAAACCACACAGGGGCCACTTTTACCAGGGCTGGATTCTGCCTCCATAATCTTTTCCCAACCTAAAAGCTTCTTTGATTCTGTGATCTAAACAAACACGAGCATCCCTTCCCCGCAGCCCCGAGCTCGGCCCAGCTGGGTGCTGCTCTCCCTGCTCTGCTCCCTGGTGCTTCCCTGCTCTGCCATTTTTGCTGTCCCATTTGTCATTTCCAGGCAGGATAATTCCCAAAATCCCGTGTCTGGCTGACCTCCTCGGGCTGCCTGTGTCTGTGGCTCTATTAAAAGCTGTTTTTCAGGGATGAACAGCCCCCTTTTTCCAGGACATGTTATTTATAGCACGGTAACCCCGTGGAGCCAGCGGAGCCCCTCTCTCCTGCATCTCTGGATCACTTTGGCAACGTCTGCACGTTCTTGGAAAAGGAGAACTTGGAGCCACAGAGGGCAACCCCAGGGCTCGGTGCCAGGCGAGGTCTGTCCTCGCTGTAACCACGCACTGTCCCTAAAAACACAGCTCGGGCTCCGGTGACATCCCCCGGCCTGAGGTTGCGCGGCTCGGGTTACCCGTCCGATGTCCCTCGTCCTTCGGAGGAGATTCCCGAGAATCCTGCCGGAATTTCAGGCATCCCAAAGACTTTCTGGGAAAATCCCAACCCGGGAGGGGGGGGCTGTCAGGGCGGTCTGGGCCGAGCCACCCGCAGCTGGAGGGCGGCGCGGGGTGCGGGGATGGAGCGGGCGGGGGCTGTGGCTGCTCCGT
>WEIU01009141.1:1040671-1059801 GCA_013389925.1 Aegithalos caudatus
GGAGCCGGGGATGCTGCGCTGCCTCCACCTCCGCTCCCTGCCCTTGGCTCCGAGCGCTGCTCCGGGGGGCACCCGGGGCTAGGGGGGCTGTGCTCCGGGGCTGGGGGTCCGGGGGCTCGGGGCAGGGCTGAGCTGAGCCCCCCGGAGCCGCTCCGGTGCCGCGGGTCCCGCTGCCAGCCAGGCTTTGGGGTCCTGCGTGGGACAGGGGAAGCTTTGCGGTGTCGCCGGGGCTTTTCGAGTCGCTTGAGTCGCGCCAAATGGAAATCCAGACAGCCCCCTGTAGCTGCTGGTTTAACGTGAAGGTTATTTTCGGGTTGTTTTGCTGCCCTGGCGTGTTCCCGGTTCCGGCTGTGGGCGCTGGATGTGCCGGGAGTGGCAGGGCAGTTCCCGCAGTCCCGGGGCTGGAATGAGCTCTGGAATTCCAGGGCTGCTCCTCCAGTGCTGGGGCTCCCCTGAGCCCCCAGGGGATGGGGCTGGAGGGCTCCGAGTCCCTGAGTGAGCCTGGCTCAGGGGGGATGCACCTCAGGGAGGCTTTGTGTCAATAAAACCTCTTAATTGCTGTGTCCGCCTCTCAGGAGTGGAAAGGGAACGATTTCTTGTGTTTATTAAAAACCGTTCTGTTGGCAATTGCGGATTTGCTCATTTCGGGAGAGTGACTGTGGTCCCCAGAAAGCTTTTGGTGCCTCACTGCAATTTCAGTTCCCTTCTCTTGCTGCACCCATGGGCAATGACTTGTGCACAGTTTTGGGAACTTGCATCTCCCTGGCTGCTTTGGAACCAGAGAAGCATTGAAAAGTCTTCCATCAGGCTGGATTTCTCACCCCTGCACTCGCAGGCACAGCTCATTGTGTAAAACCATGAGAGTCTGTGACATTTGGAGGGAATGTCATCCAGAGAGCACTTGTAGTAAATTTGGCACAACTGGTGTGTCGTGATTCAGCCTGATTACTGAATATATATATCAATGTTCAGTTTGCTCTGGCATAAAGGATGAGTAAGATTAAACTATGAGACATTTCTTCCATGCTGTATCAGCTCAATGAACATGTGAACAAGGTTTCTCTAACTCCACATTAGTTGTAAATGCTGTCAGTGCTGGTGTCTTGCCCTTATTAAAGCATCCCAGACCACTCTGAGGGTGCTGCTGGTGAGGAAATGTTGGATGCCCTCTCGGGAGATGTGCATGTGACAGCTGAGTGCAAAAATAGAGAAATGGAGAATGACACCGAGTCCATGGAAATGGAACAAATGTGAAACGTTTCCTTGGAAAAGACAGTTTGGTTTTTGTTCCAGTTCCCAAGGTTTGTGTTGTTATCAGTGGCTGGGAAGTGCAGAAGGGGTGATGCAAAGTGCCCTTGTGAAGGAGGCAAAGAGTCCAGAGAGCTGCCATGGCTGAGGGTGAGCCCTGAGCTGCCCCCAGCTCTGTTTTTTCTGTCCTGACAGCATTCCCGAGCTCTGGAGTGACCCTGGGAAGTGCTGGGCTCTGCCTGCCCTGCCTTGGATCTGGTGCTGCAGCTGTGTCCTGGTCACACCCTGCTCCATTTGCTGGGAATACCCAGCCTGAGCAGCAGCAAAGCTTTTCCCTCCTGCTAGTTTCCAGCCTGGGAAGTGTTGGCCACCACTGGAGAGCAGATGTGGCTGCAGATTCTTCCTGTGGCATTTTCTGTAAGCTGCTTACAGCCCAGTGCCCTGCTTTGCAGCAGAAATGGGTAATTCTGGTCAGCCTGAGCTCTCTAAAGGCAGGGCTGCAGCGTGTCCCTGCTCCCTGGTGCACATTCCTCCTGGCTGCAGGTGTGATGGGACACCTGGAGCTGCAGCTGGCTGAGCTCCTGGCTGGAGCAGGAGCCTGAATTCAGCCTCCTGGTGTGAGCTTGGCTCCTTCCAAGGGGGAAGGATTTGTGCCAGCAGGTTGTTTTTGTGCTGGGAAGGGCTCTGGGACACCCAGGAGCTGGAGCAGGAGCCTGAATTCAGCCTCACTCAGTGGCTGGTGTGAGCTTGGCCCCTTCCAAGGGGGAAGGTGGAGAATCAGCAGGTTGGTTTTGTGCTGGGAAGGGCTGTGGGACACCCAGGAGCTGGAGGTGGGAAGGGAAAAAAATACTTTGGTGTATAAAACAGTAACTTTTAGACAACTTTTCCCTGCTGAGGAAACCTCAGGCAGGCATGCTCCAGGCCCGTGTGGGATTGCAGTTTAACTGAGAGGGATCTCAGCACTCCCTGTGTGCAGGATGTGAGTGGGAGTCACTGAAATCCATTCCCATGTTCTGGTGGCACAGCTGCAATCAGAGCATTGTCTCTCCAGGCTGAATGCAGCTCCTGCCTTTGACTCTCTAATGTCAATGCTGTGGTAATTCCATCTCCAAGGGAACTGGGAGCAGAGCTTGGAGCCACAAATTCCCTCCAGGAATGACTTTTCCTGAGTGACTGGGGTGCAGGTGCCACATTTGGAACGAGAGGGGTGCAGGGAAGCAGCTTGCCCAAATCCAAACCTCCTTTAAAAGGAAGGTGCCAGCTCTGGAAGGGCCTGCTTTGTCATTCCAAAATTGAATTTAGGCTAATTAGTTTTGCACCCGAACTCTTCCTGAGCGCTTGAAACGTGCGAGTTTAATTGAATATTATTTAATAGAATAGTTTCCATAGCAACATTTGTATCACATGGGGCTTCTGCAGAGCCAAGTATATTCTGGAGAAAGCTCACTCTTCCCAACTCTTTCCATCCTTATAGGGGAGGAAAAGAGTTCCCTCAGCCGATGGTGGGGGTCTGGTGTGTCCTTAGCAGGGACACAGGGAGGGAGGCTGTGAGCTGCAGAGCTGCTGACAGGGCACAAGCACAGCCTCCCTGAGTTCTGGGCACCAGCAGGGAAAAATCAGCTTTGCTTTGGGAGGAGGGATTCTGTCCCAGACCACCAGGACCTGTGTTCTGGGGAGGAGGATGCTCACTGCCTTGGCAGCCACCTCCCAGCTGATTGAGGGATTTATAACATGGATGGAGCAGGGCTGTTGCTTTATGGCCTCCCTTTGTCTAAAAAGTCATTTTTGTGCTCCTGATTTTCAAATCGTGCCTCACTCTGTGGTACAGGTGTGACCTTTCAGAGGGGGAGTCCATCACAGAGATGTTTCCCTGATGGAAAATCCTGTTCATGTCTTTCCATTTTTGGGGTGGGTGCATGTGAACACACCTGAGCTTTCTTTTTAGGTTGGGCTGGCTCAATTAAAAAAAAACAATTACATTCAAAACAGGAACAAATCTTTGGAGTGGAGGGGTTTGTGGCACTGGTGAGCACAAGGAGCTGCACAAGGGAAAAGGCAGCTGAGGCTTTGTGGAGGGTGGAGGCTCCCAGAGGCATCTGCTGGTTCCAGTCTGTCTTAGTTTGGGGAGAGGTGTCTGCGAGAGAAAGCTGGAACTTCCCTTGGGATGGAGAATGGAAACCCCCTCCCTCTGAATTAATATAATTTTGCAATTAAGGGGATTTCAGGCAAAAACATGGGAACAGGAATAACAGTTCTTAACTAGGAATATTCAAAATACAAATGTAGTAGTACAAAAAAAACCCACCAAAAAGACAAAAAACCAATCAAACAACAAAATCCTAGAAACACTGACAGGATCAGAATACCCTGTTGTTCAGGGTGTTGGGAGCAGTGCAATGAAATCCTCCTGCAGTGCCAGGTGTGGCTCTGTTGGAGCAGAGCTGATCCTGGAGAAGGCTCCAGTGGGGCTGAGATGGGTCTGGGCTCCTCTGGGAATGCAGAGCACACAGGCTGGGCTGGGTTCTGATCCCAGCTTTGATCCAACTGGGAATGCTGGGCTCCTCCCCTGGGATGCTGGAATTGTCTCAGGCCTGCACTGAGCCTGGATGGCCCCTGAACAGCAGAGATCCCTGCAGGGAGGGAGGGTCCTGGAAGGGATAAAGAGACACTGCCACACCTGGGTTAACAGCTGGGCATGGACAGAACACTCCCACCCCTTCTCCTGGAGTTATGGGATAAAGGTAAAAACACCTCTTTAAGAGTGTTTAACAGCAGTTTAACGAATGGGGATGGAATACACACTTCTGGTTACACACTGCAACCCAAGACAGCCTCACACCCTCCCTGCTGAGCTCAGCTTCCCCCTCCTGCACCCACTGCTGAGCTCCTGTGGGAGATGTCCCTGCTGGGAGCACGGCACTGGAGCTGTTCCCTCTTTAGGGTGACCCTGGCTGAGGACAGACATGGGATCTGTGTGGGTCAGGTTTCTGTGCTCGCTGGGCCTGACTGGCCCAGAACATCCTCATTGCATCAGGGGGAAGGAATGTGGGGTCAGGGGTGTCAAACAAGGAATTGGGCACTCCTGGCCAGCCCCTGGAAGGGATCTGGAGGAATTCAGTCTCCAGCTTGTGGCAGGAGGGAGCTGAGGCTGCCACAGCTTTGCAGCCAGCTGTTTGGTCCTAGGAAATGCTGGAGTGCTGTCAGCAGCACTCAAATGCTTCTGGATTGGTTAAAAAACTCAGTGAAGAGTTCTTTATTTTCTGTGCTGCCTGCTTTGCTTTGATCAGTGATTTACTGGCAATATTAACCTCTCACCTAAAGGGGGAGGATGTGAAACCCTGCTGTATTTATTTGAGGGTTGGGTGAGGAGTTCCCTGTTGCACAGCAGCCACGTGCAAGAACTGGGAAAATCCAGCAGTTTTGTCCTGTGGGTGTACCCCAGGGAGCAGAGCAGCAGTGCTGGCTGCACACCCTCATTTCAGAGGGGAAAACTTCTTAGAAACTTGGAGAAACTCCTGCACAAAGCTCAGCACTCGTCCACTTCAGCACAAAACATTCTGATTGTGGAAAGCTGCAGAGAGATTCGAGCTCCCAGGCTTTGCTGTGCTGGATTTTAATTAAACTGAGCCCTGTGGCAGCTTCATTGAGGAGAGCCTGGTGCTGCACGTTGCCAGTGACATGTACTTTGACAAGTTCTGCACAGCTCTGCTTCTGTGAAACCCTGTGGGAGGAGAGGTAGGGTGGGGGAGAGACAATCTGCAGGACTGGAACCATATGGTGGGAGAGATTTGGTGCTTGAATACATGTGCCAGCGAGTTAATGTGGGGATTTTAGAGCCTGAGCTGTGAAAAACGGGAAAGAAGAATGATGTAAGGCTGGGGGAAGGGGGAAGGAGAAGGGAAAAGTTGCCTGTGTCTCCATTTGAAGCAGCTTTATTAATAAAACTCTGTTCACCTATGCAGCTCCTTTCAGTCTGGGAGTTGGAGCCAGGCAAAAACTGAACAGATTTCTCAGGCACCAACTTCAACCTGCAGGATATTAAGCCCACTGGAAATTCAGAGTTCTGGCGAGCTGCTAGATAAGGTGTTGGAATATATAAATCATATTTAAGATTTCTGATGGCTTGGAGCGTGTCAGTGGCAGCAGGGATGGGATCCAGAACGTTCCTGGGGAAATTGGGAAGTTCTCCCTGAGCTGATGAGGGATCCCAAAAAATGCCAGGCAAGGCTGGAGCAGCTCCCTGTGGGCACTGGGGCCATGGATGAGAGCCCAGGTCAGCCTGTGTGGGGCTGGAGAAGGGATTGCCCCTGGGGGCTGTCCCCTCCTGTCACCCTGTGTCACCCCAGGGTGCTCACCCTGCAGGGGGAAAAGGAAGTTCTGCAGCTCCCCTGGGGGAATTGTGTTGTGTTTCTTTTAGTGTTTGACTTGTGGGAGCAGCAGGGAGAGGTAAGGGGCTTAATTTGTTCCCAAAGAGCCCCACCAAAATCCAAAGAGGGCAAAGCTCAGAGCTATTCCTGTTTTTCCCCAAAAAGATTCTACAGATCATGGTTTGGAGCATGCAACTCTTGTTTTGATGCTGGCCCATTTTAGGAGGAGGAATGGTTTTTTTTTTTTTTTTTTTTTTTTGTTCTTCCCAGCCTGTTTTCAGATAAATTACCTTCTGTGTTCTTCTTTGGAAGGTGGACTTCATTTGTGGAGTAAAACAATCAATTCCAAAGGTTTTCATGGATGAACTGACTCCTGAACAAGTGCCTCTTACCCTTTTGCTATCTTGTTCTAAAGGTGTTTTATTGTCATGGGTTTAAAGCAGATCTGACCCTTTTCCCTTTATCCCAAACACTTCCCTGACCTGATCCTGCCTCTCTTTTCCCCTTTTGCTCTTCCTTTGGTAGAAAAATCTGGGATTTCCAGAGGTGACAGCACCAGCCCCGCAAGGGTGTGCCAGGGATGATTGGACAGGCAGTGAAAGAGAAAGGAAACCTAATTATAAACAGAGAAATCGACTCTTGGGTGATTCTGATGCCTTTTCATCATCAGTTCCTTCCCAATGTGAAATTCTCCCAGTCCTGTGCATGGGCATTGCCCTGGAGTGAGATCAGGGATAAATAACATTTTACAGTGCCCCTGGAAACACTTGAAAGAAAGCAGCAGATGCAAGGGCTGCTCCTGAGACTGACATCTTAATTTGAGACTGACATCTTAATTTGAGCCTGACATCTTAATTTGGTGTTTGTGTAGCTCCAGGAATGCCCTGGAAGATGATGGACTGTTCCATTATCTTTTTGTCTGACTTCATCAAGTGCTGTCAGAAACACCAGTGAGAGTTCAGGCTGGTGAAATGAATATTGGTGGCTTTTTTGTGAGGTTTTTTTTTGTTTTACTGATAATCATGTCACTTGTTTCAATTCAGAAGATCAATGGGGTAAAATGAGTGGAGTTCCCCTCAGTAATATCAGTGTAGGAGGTTAAATTGTCCTTTTACTTGCCAAGTGATGTTTGTCTGAGGGACCATCCACGAATCCTCTGTGTTTGGCAAAGGAGAATTCCCTGGGAATGTCTCCTGGAAGGTGAGGGGGGATGTTGGTTGATGCTCTGAATTAACTCATCCCATTGAGTGGCAGACCCCTGGCATGGTGCTTGTGGTAAAATACAAGTGGAAAGCTTTTATAGACATTTTTAATGCAGATTTCTCGAGTTTGGATCTTCCTAAACTCCTGAACTCTTTTATTACACAGTGAGAAATTCATTCCAGCTGGGTTTGTCCACTTGAGCCAATGTGGAGAGCAGCCTGGAAAAGGGCAGGAATGCAGGAGCCAGTGGAAAAGGGAATTCTACAGGGAAACATTGGCTCTGGGACCTTTGTTTTATTCAGAGTTTCTTTGAGTCAACATTGGTCTGTTCCCCTAACTCAAAGAAAAACAAACAAACAAATAAAAAGGAGCTTTATGTCCTGAGAGTCCCAGAGGTGGAGAAAGCGCTCCAGATGTGCTGGGCAGAGGGACAGGACCGCTCCAGATGTGCTGGGCAGAGGGGCAGGACCGCTCCAGATGTGCTGGGCAGAGGGACAGGACCACTCCAGATGTGCTGGGCAGAGGGACAGGACCACTCCAGGTGGAGCAGCTGCAGCCCTTCTCCCGTGGCTGGCTTTGGATGCTGGAAGAATTGCTGTGCTGACAGAAAGGCTTCACTCGTGTGCAACTTCTGCCCTGATTTTTTGGTGTGATCTTAAAATTACCAGCCCAGCTGTGACATGCAACCAGTCCAGCTGTGGAATGCAGCCATTCCAGCTGTGACATGCAGCTCCTGCAGGTGACTGTGTGCTGTATGGGAGGTGAAAAACCTGAGTTTGTGACCAGTCCCAGCGTGGAGCAGGTCCCAGCTGTGCTTTAGCAGGAGTGTCCTTGGTAGGGCTGGGGGTGACTCTGACCCAGAGCAGCCTCTGGCATCCCTGTGCTAATTAGTGAGCTGTGTTAATGAGCTGTAGCAATGCCCCCACAGCCCAGTCAGATGCTGTGTGGCACACAGGAATCATTCCAGACCCTGGGTCAGTACAAACTGCTCTGCAGCTCCCTGATCCCACACAGGGCTGGTTCCTGGGGTTGTGCAGCTCATCCAGCTGCAAATCCAGCTGCAAATACAATTCCTGGCTGCACCAGCTGCCTGCACAGAGCCACCTTTAGCCTCCACCAAAGCATTTCCTATTTTTCCTCCCCTGTTCCAGTCCCAGGCTGCTTCTCTCCTGTCCAGTTTCTGCTGCTTCTCTCCTGTCCAGTTTCAGGCCCAGAATTAACTGTGCCTGTGTACAAAGCTTTGCAGATGTTCCAGAGCCAAACCTGATCCTCAGCTCCAGGACATCCTGGGTGAGCTCTTCTATCACTGTTGGACACAGAATGAAGGGCTTGATTCCAAGGGAGGAGAAGGATCAGAAGGCTTTATTCACAATTCCTCCAGCCTTTTTATAACATGCTGCCCTAAAAGGCACATTGTTGGTCTGTGGGACTGGCTCCTCTCTGGTTCCATTGCTCAGGCTTAGAGAAACACACAGGCACAGCTGTGCAGCATTATTTTGGGAAAAAGCAATTGTTTACAAGAGTTTGTCCTAAGAGGAATCTTCCCAAGGACTCTCCCTTGGGAATGCTCAGAGACCCAGCTAAAATTCCTCAGATTGAGGAAAATCAGACCCACACTCTTCTGTCTGTGCTGGGGTCACAGGATCACCAGGTGGGAAGAGACTCCAAGATCATCCAGTCCAACCCATGCCCTCACCTAAACCATGGCCCAATCCTTTTTAAACACCTCCAGGGATGGTGACTCCACCACCTCCCTGGGCAGATATTCCAGTATTTTATCTCTCTTTCAGTGAAAAACCTTTTGCTAGCATCCAGCCCAGATGATGCTCCCTGCATGCCTCAGTGTGTCACAGGCTTCCAGGGGGGTTTGGCAGTGAATCTCCTCTGTGCAATCAATCCTGTGTAGTCCTGAAGGACCAAAAATCCCCAGATAAATGAAGATGTAGCACAAAGCTGCCTTCTGATTACTGTGCTGGGTGGGAATGCATCTGTGGGCTCAGATCCAGCTCTCCAGTGTTTGAAGCTAAGGTTGGAGAAATGGCTTTGAGCATGAACCTCTCACAAAAATCCCACTTCTGGTTGATGTAATTCCAGCTGGGGAGGGCAGAGTTTTTGAAGGAGAAAAGGCCTAAAATGTCTGATGTTTCAGGGCAGTAAAATCTGTTGTGACTTGCATTACCAAGAGTCAAAGGTGCACAGATTCCCCAAGACTTGCCAGGCATTTCTTTGTGCACTGGCCTGGCAGCAGATCCTGCCCAGTGCCAGAGCTGGGGTTTGTAACTTGATGCAAAAAAAGCCTTTGCAATCCTGAGTAGTATTGTGCATTCTGACTGCAATCAGACCAGATTACAGCCTCATTGCCTGTTAGCAGCTGTGGATGCCTCTCATGTGAAATATTGGAGGTGGGGATGCAGCCTGGATAAGGAGAAGGAGGGAGGTTTATCCTTCCCCAAATGTGCTCTCAACAGGGGGAAAGGAAAAAAAAAAAAAGGAGATTATTTTCTTTAGTGCCCAGGAGAAGGAAATAGCTGGATGCAAACCAGCCTTGATTGATGCAGTCATTATGAGCTGAGCCCAGGGAACGTGGCTCACTCCTCACACATGGAATGGGAATTCTAGGACAGGGAAATTGCCAAGAGCAGGGCTGGCTTTCCAGGCAGCACGTGGGCAACTCTGCTGCTGCTTGTGCCCAGCCTCTGAGCCACCCTGCAGGGATCACTTCAGTCCTGCTGGACACAATTCCAGCTGGGGCAGCCGTGGGATTCCTCCCTGTGATCCATCTCCTTGTGGTTGTGCCAGGCTGATGTTGTGGCTTTTCAGGGGGAGCTGGGGCTGAACAAGGCAGGAAAAGGAGAGGCAAGCTGGAATTTTGTGGAGGAAATAATTCCAATTAAGCGGTTTGTGAGCTCTCAGGAGGATTCTGCAGCCCTGTTCAGGTGAGGGATGGAGCAGAGGTGCTGGTACCCAGAGCTCCTGCCTGGGAGCAGCTTTCCATGGGAGCAGCTCCTGCTGGGAGCTGCTGCCTCAGGCAGGGCTGGCAGGGAGGGGATGGAGCAGAGGAGCTGCAGCAGAGGAGCTGCAATCTGTCTCTCTTGGCACAGCCTCATTCTTCTGCAAGCAGAGCAAAATTCTACATCCAGTCCCCTCACCAATTTCCTCTGAACTGAAAATGATTTCAGGGCTCATTTCCCACCTTTGGACTCTGAAGTGACAAATTAAATCCTTTTTTTTTTTTCCTTAAATAGAAGAATGAAGACCCAAACCCTGGCTGGTTGCCTGTGTAAACAGCTCCCTGCTGGAGGGACCTTGCACCTGGAATTCCAGCCCACTGGAGACTCCCAACCAAAGTCCAACAAAACACTCCAATGATTTTCCATCTGCACCCTTCAGGGTGTGAGCTCCCTGCCAGCCTGGGGAAAAGGGGCAGCATTTTTTTTTTCCCTATAAAAGAAAAAAAAAGATTTTAAAAGACAAATTTCAGAAGAGACTGAGGAATTTCTGGAGCACTGTGCTGTGTCTTTACTGTTTTCTCTGTTTCTGGAGGTTACCAGAGTCACAAAAGGCAAACTCCTGGCAGTTTCCCAGGCTTTCTGGAAGGCATCCCAAGCTGCAAGAGAGAACTTGCAGCTCCTGCTGTGGGAAAAAAAAGGCAAAGTTTGTGTTTATTTGACAGCAGGTTCCGTGTCCCTGTAAATGCAGCTCATTGGAATTCTTTGGTTTAGGGCAAAGTGCAGGAAAACACAAGAGAGGAATAAAGCAGTGGCCCTGGAGGTTCACTTGTTCTCAGAGCAGGAATTGGCCAGATGAGACCTTGTGCTGCTGGCTGTGACCTCTGAAATAACAAACAAGGGTGGGATTGTTTGTTTTGGTAGTGAAATACAACAGCAAACAATTACCAAAGGATTCTTCTCCTCTTTGGGCTTCTAAATGCTGAAGTTAAAAGGGCAGGGGTTTGAAAAGCAAAAGGGCTGAGTACTCAAACTTTGGAGCATTTTTTGGGGTGGGATTTTAGAGATTTTTTTTTTCTTGTCAGGTGTGAGGAGATGTTGGCCCAGCAAAGCAAAACCTCACAGGGCAAAGGTACAAAGTCTCTCCCAGCAGAAATGGGTGCATATTTAAATTGTGCCTTTGGTGTCAGCTGTCCTTGTGGTCAGTGACTTCTGAATAATTCAGGTTAAAGCCTTGTGTTTAACAGAACAGGTTGAGTGGCCAAAAAGATGGGAAATGGGAAAAAAAAATCCTGAAAATAATGGGGAAAAAAAATCCAGTTTCAGCTGGATTTTTCAGCAGCCTGACCATGACCTAAATGGGCGAGTGTGAGGGTCCAGGTGTGAGATGGGGTGAAAAGCTGGGGGGAAAAATGATAAACCTGGGAGAAACAGCTGAAAACTGGTGGAAAAAAAGCCCAGCCATCAGTAAACAACCTCTTTTTGGGTTCAGCAAGGGAGCTACAGCTCCTTTTCATGGACACAAAGACCTTTTTGGCCCATCAGGGGTCAGAGGATGGAGTTGATTTTCATTTGGGAGCTGCCCTAGGGGCAGTGAGATTTGTGATCACTGAATTTGTGCTGTGAACAACTTGCTGGGGGCCTGATTGCCCTTTCCTTTTTGTTTTGCTTCTGAGATCCCACTAATTTTGGTGGCAGTTTTGATTTATTTGGGAGCTGCCAGGTGTTGCTGTGGAGTTGCTGATGGAGTGTGGGCTGTGAGCTCCTGGCAGGGCTGCTGGAGCTCAGCCCAGAGCACCAGAACCCAGGGATGGCTGGGAGGGATGCAGGGAATGCTGGCAGAGGTGGGAAAGTGGCTTTAAAACCCCAGAGTCTGCCCCAAATGATTTAAATTCAGTGAAAGCAAAGTGACAGCTTGGTCCTGGGCTGTACAGATGAAATAATCTGATTTTCTCATTGCCAGTGGCTCAGTTCCTGCTCCCTTGTGTCCACAAAACACAAACAGAGCTGCCCTCACTCTCCAGAATTCCAAAGCAATGCCAGGAATTCCCCAGCCCCCTGGGCTTGTGTTCTCCCTGAGCCTGTGGGAGCTCACAGCTGAGCTGGGCTTTGATTTCCCTGTGAGTGCTGGGCAGGTCCAGGAGATGCCAAGGTTGTTCCTTTGCGTCCCCAGATTTACCAGAGGTGCTGGCTGGTGTTCAAAAAGGCTTCAAGCAAAGGGCCCAAGAGGCTGGAGAAGTTCTCAGATGAACGAGCTGCTTACTTCAGGTGCTACCACAAGGTAAGGGACGAGCTCTCCTCAAGCTTTTATTTTATTGTTGTTGTGGTGTGAGGGCTGCACAGTGTGTGTGGGAGCTTCCAGCTCCGTGTGAAATGCTGCTTTTATTTTATTTTATTTATTTTATTATATTTATTTTGTTATAACTCTGCCACTTATGGATGCCAGTCTGTGTTTTTTTTCCATTGTGCCAGTGCAATATGTGAGCAGCACCTCGGGTAATGGACACGAAATCCAAGAGGAATCGAAATGAGGCTGGAATTCCTTCTCTCCTTTGCTGAAATTCCATTTGTTAGCCCCTGTTTGCAGGTGTTTCACCCACCAGCAGCCTGGATCTGCAGAGGGGAGCACCAGGAAAAGCCTCACTGGCTCAGAGGGATTTCCAGTTTAAAGCCAAGCTTAGGCTCTACTTAACAGCTACTTCATTTCCAGCTATTGCCTCTGCCACAAATGAGATTTCTGGGTTTCCCTGGTAGCAGGTTTGACAGGAATTGATGATGCTCAAAGCCCCAAGTGAGTCACTGAGGGCTGACACAGGAATTCTGTGTGCTTTTTATCAGAACTTGGCCAATCCTTGGACAGGACCTCAAAGTTCACCCAGTTCCACCCTGGGGTCACCTCCTCTGTCCCAGGCTGCTCCAAGCCAGGCCTTGGCCACTCCCAGGGGTGGCTCTGGCTGGTGAAAAATGGGAAAATTTTTGATTTTCTGGGGTTTATTTGGATTTTGAGAACATTCTCAGCAGAGGTTGTTCTCTGGGTCAGAGTTATCAGCTCTCTAAACTGTCTCCTTTATTTTTAACAAACCTCCCTGAGAGGGAGCTAATGAATATTAAATGGCATTTCTGGGCAAAATGTGCTCGTTTATAAAGAGCACAGGTGGATAAAAATGAGGTTTGTGTTTTTTGCCTTTTTTTTTTTTTTTAATTTTTTTAAATAAGCCTTGCAAATGTGTGAAATTTAAATGTGGTGAATGATGGAGCTTCTGAGAGCATTAAATACGAGCTGCTGGAAAAAAAAGAAATGTTAAATATGAGCTGCTGCTCTGTGTTAGGCTGCAGTTGAATGATTCTTATGAAAATCATAGTTAATTATTGATAAAAACACCCAACAAAAATATGGCAGTGCCTTCAACACTCACTGCTTTCTGCCTGCTCTTTATTTATGAAACTTTTGGTGCTGTTATTTATAAAATATTGTGATTTTGGTGCTCAAGCCCCCGTGCAGGGCTCTGGGGTGGTCCCTGCTGTGCTGCCAGGGCAGAGCTGCAATCTCAGCTCTGAGATGTAAAACTGAGAATAAACTCAGCTCTGTGCTCTGACAGTTCTGGTGCTGTCACTCCTGGGCAGGACAAATTGATCCTGCCAAAAAAAAAACCCCAAAACCAAACCCAGAGAGGCCCTGTGAAGGTGTCAAGTGTGCCATGAGCCTGGAGCTCATAAATCCAAGGTTCAGACAGAGCAAAACCTCACCTGCACATCCCCAGGGTTTCAGGCATCCTGCAGTTTTTAATGGAATATTAAGGATTCTACTGGCACATCACAAACTCAAAAGAAATAAGGATTTTTTTTTCCTTAAAATTCACTCCTGCCTGGGCTCTGGAGTGATTCTGAGATGCTGCTGAGAGCAGGATCACATCTAAACCCACCTGAGGAGCCCTCATCAGCCCTGGGAGAGCTTTAATCCATCACAGAACCTGAAGGGGAGAAAAGGGAAATGATGGATGGAGCTCATTTCTCATTTCTCACCTCCTTCACTCAAGTGTTTCCTTCTGAGCCTTCCCTTTTTTTTTTTCCCCTGGGATGGATGAAAGTGCAGGAGTGCTTTGATTTATTGGTGCAGAGGGGCTGGCAGGTTGTGCTGGCACCAGCAGCTCCCTCCTTTCTCCACGTGAATTTTGGGTCCCCAGCCCTGTCTTGGTGGTGCTTCTGTCATTTTGGAGAGTCCCATTTGTGTGCACATCCTCACCACTGGAGGTGCAGAACAGAAACAAGCACTTTTTTCTGTTTTTTTTTTTCTTGGTCTAATATTAACTTTTAAATCCTTTCTAATCTAATCTTTGCTCTATTTTTTTAAAGGTGGAAAGGTCAGGGTGCCCTAAAATAAAGGTCACGTGAGAACACTCATCTGTAGCTCGTGGAGTGATCTGGGAATTTGCATCCACAAAGCAAATTGCCCACTTAATTCCTTTGCTCCCACAAGGGAGGGAAAATAATTAGGATCCAGGCTGCACAGTCTGCACTGAGAGTTGCTTTTCCAGGCCTGACTCTCACTTGTTAAACACAAACAACCAACCACAAATGGCCACATTTTTCCACAAAATAACACTGGAGGAAGGAAGAAATTCTTATTTGACTTTGTGATGTGCCAGAGGAATCCTTAATATCCCACTAAAAGCTGAAGTAATTGTGTCCTGCTGGCAGGAGCACACCGAGCCCTCGGGCTCCTGGGTTTTAATCCGATTGCATTAATCCTGCCTCGAAACAGCAGAAGTCATTTAAACTGCCTTTTCTGTCTGGTTGTGGAATAATCCCTTTGGAAAATTGGATTGTGGCACTTGTAATTGTTTTCCAGGCAAAACTGAATCGTAGCAAATGAAATGTTTCAGGTCTGAGCACTCTGCTGAGAAGGAGCTGCTGGACATTTCTTGTAGTGATTGCTGTCACTTGGCTGGAGTGAGGCAGCAGGGTCAGGGCTCTGAGAGAATTAAAGGAACTTTTCAGGGGGTTTAAAACTAAATTCCACTGAAATTCCACCCAGTGGGGCTGGTGGGGTGTTTGTGAGGAAGAGAAGAGAAAGAGGAGAGGAAGAGAAGAGGAAGAGAAGAGAAGAGGAAGGGAAGAGGAANAAGAGAAGAGAAGAGAAGAGAAGAGAAGAGAAGAGAAGAGAAGAGAAGAGAAGAGAAGAGAAGAGAAGAGAAGAGAAGAGAAGAGAAGAGAAGAGAAGAGAAGAGAAGAGAAGAGAAGAGAAGAGAAGAGAAGAGAAGAGAAGAGAAGAGAAGAGAAGAGAAGAGAAGAGAAGAGAAGAGAAGAGAAGAGAAGAGAAGAGAAGAGAAGAGTCAAACTGGCTTTTAGGTCCCTCCAACCCAAACCATTCCATGATTTTATACAAAATTGAATCTGGTATTTATACTTAGCAGGTTAGAGATGTGCAGGCAGATCTTACAAGCAGGAGTGAGCAATAACATCTTCCATTAAACGTTCCCCTGGGGTTTCCTGGGAAATGTTTTATCTCTTCTCATCATGGGGGCAATTTTCAGTAAGCCAAGACAGAGCCATGAATCCTTAATTAAGATTAAAAGCCCAGGTGCTTGGGAACCCTTGTGTAGGCAGTAAATATAATCCCTGGTGTTATGCTCTGAAATGCCTCCCCATATTTGAGAGTTCTGCATTCATTCAAACATTTGGAATGCTGAGGAACATTTTTTAGGAAACTGCTTTTTTGGCATTTACAGAACTTTCCCTGGGAAAAGAATTAAAAAATCCAAAAACACCTTAGACATGAAAACTAGGGCTACAGGGGAAAACCAAAAACCTCATTCAAAATTAAGCCCAATTATCAAGCCTCAGTTTGGACACCACAAAATCTTCGACCTGGAGGCAGGAAAAAGCTGAGCTCCACATCTGGCAGCTCTGCTGAGGGTTTGGGATGCTCCTTCCATTGCATCCTCCTGCTGCCCATGGAATTCTCCTTCTGGCCACTGGCTCTGTTATTTATTTTTGTTGTGGGGAGATGTTGTCCATGAACTGCTCTTTGTTCCTCCCATTCACAGTAGGAAAAGCTTTTCCAGGGTCTTGCCTGGATGTGTGATTAATTTAAATAAAGAATTCCTCCTCAGCCAAATTTTGGAGCTGATGGGTGAAAGGTTCACATTAGAAAAATGAAATCACTGTGTTATGTATTTACTACAGCTGTGTACAAGGTAATAGCTAATTTTATATTTTTGGGGGTGTAAAAGTCATTTTTCCAATCATTATTTGGCAACCAACCAACAGAAATCTGTGTTTCTCAATCTTTAACACTAAAACACTTCCTGATAATGAAGATTTCATTTTTGCTTTTTTTTTTGAAGTGGACCATTCTAACAAATCCTCCACTTCCCCAAAAAAAAAAAAAAAAGTATAAAATAACTGTTTTTCCCTCTGTGCTGAAAGCTGTGCTGGAGCTGGGAGTGCTGGAAGTGCAGGTGGGTGAATCCTTTAGATTTCCACCTGCACCCATCTCTGGTCCTGCTGCACCAGGCTGGTCTCGCCCTGCCCTTCCTGTGGATATTGCTCAGCTCTGCTCCCCCCTTTCCCTGGGCTGGAATTCCTGCAGGATGGTGTCACACTGATGTCCTGAGAGAACTGGAGGGCGTGGCTGCTGCAATTCCCAGGGGAAGATGGAATTTCCCATGGAATTTCCCATGGAATTCCCGTGGTGATTCCCAGCAAGGTCTCCTCAGGAGCCATCACATGGATTCAGAGCCTGCTGATGCTGCCTCACCTTTTTCTCCCTCTTTTCCCTCCTCTCCTCCCCTTGCCCAGTCCAAGGATGGACAGATCCCTTCCCAAACTCCTCACTGACATCCCAAATTGTGCTTTTCCAGGTCACGGAGCTCAATAACGTGAAGAACATCTCGAGGCTGCCAAAAAGCACCAAGAAACACGCAGTGGGCATTTATTTCAGTGATGACACCTCCAAAACCTTTGCTTGTGACTCAGGTGGGTGCAGTGGCCACGCTCCTCAGGAAGCCTCAGAGCACTGGTGATGGAATTATAAATATTATGTACCTCCACACAGATTTTCTGGTGGAATTATAAATATTATGTACCTCCACACAGATTTTTCTGGTGGAATTATAAATATTATGTACCTCCACACAGATTTTTCTGGTGGAATTATAAATATTATGTACCTACACACAGATTTTCTGGGCATTTATACAGAACTTGAGGCAGATGAGTGGTGCAAGGTGCTGCAGATGGAGTGCCTGGGAACACGGATTAATGACATTAGCCTTGGAGAGCCTGACTTGTTGGCATCTGGAGTAGAGAGGGAGCAGAGTGGTAGGTACAGAAATATTGGCCTTTTGAACTTTTAATTGCATTATTTTCAAGGGTTTTAGACTTTATGGATATTGGAAATAAAGAGGAGCAAAACTGCTTTTCCAAGCCTTCCTTGCTGTTTTGGTGGGGGTTGGTTTGGGTTGTTTGGGGGTTTATTTTTGGCTTTTTGGCTGCTACCAGAGATAATAAAGAAGTTATCTAGAATGATTCTGGAGTAGCACTTCCCTTTCTCAGATGAGTTATTTGCTCGTGGAGGTGGGAACTGTTTGTTGTGTGGTTTTTTTTTGGTGAGATGTCAGAGACTGAGGCTTTGTAAAGAGAATAATAAATAACAGTAATTACATGCAAAACCTGAGCCCGTGGCTACTCCACTTTCCTGTGCAAATGAGCTCATTACCTGCACAAGCAATGGATTTATTCACACACACAACTTTATGAGCTGTTTGCAAATACCAGGATTATGCTGATGCCCCTCTCCTCAGGCTCTGAGTGCACACACAAATATTTGGTGCCCTTTGGGTGCAGCATTTGACTGTCCCAAAACTGTGGAATTCACAGAGTCATAGGGAGGAATTCTTTGTGTGGGAATGAATAGCTCTAAGTGAAAATAATAGAGATGGAAAAAAATAAATAGGAAAAATTCCTTGTTTGACTTGCACATGTGCTGGGCAGGGATTTTAGACTAACCTTTTGTTTTTCTCCCAGAGAGATTCAATGTGTATTTGATGCCATCCCCTAATTTAGATGTGCATGGGGAATGTACCTTGCAGATAACATTTGAGAATATCTGTCTTTGGGACATCCACAATCCCAGAGCCAAACTGGTCTCGTGGCCGCTGAGTGCCCTGCGGCGCTACGGGCGGGACCCGGCCTGGTTCACCTTCGAGGCGGGCAGGTAGGTGGGAGCTCTGGAGCCTGGACCATTCCCAAAGGGTTTCCAAGGATAAGGTGTGGGGGAATTGTGGGTTTGTTGTGTTCTTTTCTGTCGTTAGAGGGGGGGTTAATTGCTCGAGAGATGGGGTTTGTGTTGGGGTGTTTGTTAATTCTTGTCCGTGTGACAGTCACTCTCGATAACAAAGTAGAAAGTGGTTGTGGCTCTGACTCTTTCCAAGGTCTTTTAAGCACAAATTGTCCAATTGTGAGGTGGCACCTAAATTATTTTTACTTTTAACCCAATCACCAACCACCCCTGGCCTGCAATGTGGATTTTTTACCCAATTACAAAATATCACCCAGACCATGGAGAAGAAGGTGAAAAAGGACTCAGCCTCTGCCCTAAACCCTCCATCTCACTTTATATATATATTACTATATTCTAAACCCTTAAACTCTCAGTTTTCCCACCCTGTGCTATCCCACACTTCTATCCAAACCCCACAAGCACAATCCCAGGGCTGTCACTGAATTTTGGGAGCCTTCTCCGCATCCCCAGGTCCATGCAGGGTTTGCTGGGGGTCAGTGCCTGGCAGCACAGAAATCTGGAATTCCCAGTGCCCAGGGTTCCAACAGTGTGGGAAATGGATTTGTAGGGAATTCTCCAAGCCTGACAGAAGGCTCACATTGTTTTGTGCATCTCCTTGCAAACTCTGAGATAAGAAATGCTGACTGAGAAATGCCATGGGACAGGACAGACATTGAGAGAGAAATGGAGCTGGAAATAAGTTTCAAATAGACCAGCTATTTTAGAGAAATAGAACTGTGAAAGATGAATACATGGAACTTACAAATATGAAAATAGAACATATGAGAGATGTATTGTAGCAGGACCCACAAGGGGTAATTTTAGATTATTGGCTTTAAGGCATTTCCAGCATTGTGTGGCAAAAGCTGATAGGCAAAGAAATGCTTGGAATTGGAATTAAGATTGGAATTAGGAAATAGTTTGGCTTCTGACTGTGATGGTGTGAATTGTAACATCTGTACTGTCTCACCCTTCTCATGAGACTGAAAATGGAATAAAAATCTTTTAAAACACCTTTCAGGTGACAATAAGGGAGCTGATCTTCAGCCAGAGGCCAGTCTGGACCCATTGCTTAAAAAA
>WEIU01009141.1:1059816-1081030 GCA_013389925.1 Aegithalos caudatus
AAAAAAAAAAAAAAAAGGAGATAATTAAAATATTGTAACGAGTATAAATCCCCCAAAAAACCCAATTAAAACACTGAAACAAATATAAACCCCAGTTAAAATGCTGAAACAAGTATGCAAGTTTCACAAGTATACACCCCCAAAAAATCCAGGTAAAATTTGCATTTATTGTTTCAAGGGGAAGACAAAAGTCTGCAGAACTCATTAAAAATCCAAAGGGGGAAGACAAATTAATCCTGCCTGGCACAGATTCCAGATAGAGCCTAAATATAAAATATCTGGGTCTTGTGCAGGAACTCTCCAGAGCTTTTGCACTCAGGACCCATCTGAGTCTGTTTGGAGAGAGTGACCCAAACACAGCCTGCAACAATATAAATGGCACCAGGCAGGAATGATACTGTGCACTTTTGTCTCTTGTTCTTTTCTGTGTTCCCTGTGTTCTTTGCACATCTATCTGTAACTCTGTACCTATTGTATTAGGGGCTACTTTTCCCAGTAATTTTCCATGGTTTTTCCCTTGGCAGAAAGACAAAACAAATCCCAGGGCTCCAAGCCCCAGGGGTACAAGGCTGTCTTGGTTCTTCCTGGGAACCAAAGTTAAGAACAATTTTTTAAGAGACATTTCATGGGCAAAGTACAGCCAGGGCTCCAGAGAAGGGGCTTGGCCTGGAGGGGATTGCATCAGCACTTGTCCTCCTAATTGGGGCTTTTTATTAATTATGTTAATTTCCTAAAACCTATAAAATATACTCACCCTTGTGGGGGTGCTTTTTCTGTGAGCAAAACTACCCCTGAATGCCCTCAAATAAAATAAAGACCCTGTTTTATATCTCCTCCTGACTGAAACAACCTGGACTTTCATTTCCAGGCTGAGGAAAGGCAGCAGGGAGGTGGAAATAAATCCCCCTGCTCCCCTCATCCCCCTGTGCTTGCTCAGCCCTCGTGCACGGGCACCTCTGGAGCAGCACAGGGGAGGCTTTGCTGGAAAATTCCAGCTCCCACTGGGCTGCCCCGTGCTCCTTTTGCCTTGGCAGGATGTGTGACACGGGAGAAGGGCTCTTCATCTTCCAGACCAGGGATGGGGAGGCCATTTACCAGAAGGTTCACTCGGCTGCCCTGGCCATAGCAGAGCAGCACGAGCGGCTGCTGCAGAGCGTCAAGAATTCCATGGTACGGGGCTGGGGCTGGGATTGGGCATCCACCAAAACTCTGCTGCTTCAGGGGGGTCGTTGTTATTGTTGTCGTTATCAGAATCATCATTATGGGCATAATTATCATGTATTGTTGTTATCACAATCATTAAAAGCCTCGTAATGCAGACAACTCAGCTGCTGCTGGCAGAGGTGAGCTGTTGCCATCCTTCAGTTGTCTCACCTGCACTGAGGCTGGCGCTGCAATAAAAGCTGCAGGGCCGTCTGCCAGCAGCCCCTCGTGCTCTCTGGATGCAGCTGCAGCCCCTGATGCTTGTCCTGCCTTGCAGCTGCAGCTGAGGAGGAGCGAGCGGGCGGCGTCGCTGGGCACGGTGCTGCCCCTGCCCCGCAGCGCCTACTGGCACCACATCACCCGGCAGCACAGCACCGGGCAGCTGCTGGGCCTGCCAGGTAAGGGCACCGCCCTGCCACGCCCTCCGGGGAGGGACCGAGCCTGGAGCACTGACCTGGGACTGCCCGGGGTGGGACCGAGCCTGGAGCACTGCCCTGGGACTGCCCGGGGTGGGACTGAGCATGGAACACTGACCTGACACTGCCCGGGGTGGGACCGAGCNCCGGGGTGGGACCGAGCCTGGAGCACTGCCCTGGGACTGACCCGGGGTGGGACCGAGCCTGGAGCACTGCCCTGGGACTGACCCGGGGTGGGACCGAGCCTGGAGCACTGCCCTGGGACTGACCCGGGGTGGGACCGAGCCTGGAGCACTGCCCTGGGACTGACCCGGGGTGGGACCGAGCCTGGAGCACTGCCCTGGGACTGACCCGGGGTGGGACCGAGCCTGGAGCACTGCCCTGGGACTGACCCGGGGTGGGACCGAGCCTGGAGCACTGCCCTGCACAGTGGGGACAAGGATGTGTCACACCCTGCCACCTGCCCAGCTCCAGGATGCAGACAGGGAGGGAGGGATGCTCCAGGAGCAGCTCTAGGATGCAGGGATTGAGGGAAGGATGCTCCAGGAGCAGGGATTGAGGGAGGGATGCTCCAGGAGCAGCTCCAGGATACGGAAAGGCAGGGAGGGATGCTCCAGGAGCACCTCCAGGATACGGACAGGGAGGGAGGGATGCTCCAGGATGCAGACAGGGAGGGAAGGATGCTCCAGAGCAGCTCCAGGATGCAGGGATGGAGCAAGGGATGCTCCAGGATGCAGACAGGGAGGCAGGGATGCTCCATAGCAGCTCCAGGATGCAGGGATGGAGGGAGAGATGCTCCATAGCAGCTCCAGGATGCAGACAGAGAGGGAGGGGAGCTCCAGGAGCAGCTCCCAGCAGTCTCTCCATGCTCTCCAAGGCACACCCGGTGGTCCCCGAGTGCCTGGATGGGTGTGGGAGGGATCCCAGCACACGAGGCAGGAGGGCTCTGCCCCCGGGCATCTCAGGGGGTTCAAATCTGAGCTCCAGGCTCCTGAGAGAGCGGGATCTGCAGCCCCTCCTGTGCAGCACCGGTGCCTTGTGCTTCCCCTCCTGGAGCAGGAGATGCTCAGACCCCGCAGGAGCTGGGCCAAAGTCAGCACCGTGGAGTTGGGTTTGGTAAAAACCCCGACCGAATAAAGAAAAAAAAACCTTAAAGGAAATATTTTTCCTGGTTCTTTCTTTCCAACACTAGAGGGGGCAGGCAGCACACAGAAAGCTCCGTCCAGAGCAGGGAAGGGAGGTGAAGCAGCATTCCATGCCTGTCAGAGCTGTGCCATGATGAGGGCAGGGCAGAGGAGCTGCTGGGGGCACAGTCTGTGCCTTGGCCCTCTCCTTTTCCCTTTACTGTGCCTTTCCACAGAGCCCTTTATTAAATCAGTAATTTAGCACAGAGCTGGCCCAGGATAAATAAACTGCACAGGTACAAACCATTTGTTTTGTATTTAGAAAAATATCTTCCTCGTTAGACTGGGGGAAAAAGGGATCTAAAAGAGCATTTTTGCATTTTTTTCCAATGCAAGTCAGAACTTAAAAAAAAAATAACTTGCCTTAGACAAATTTCTATTCTGAAGGAAACAGAAAAGAAAATCTGAGGGGATGTTTCTGTAGCAGCAGATGAAGCAGGGTTAGATTTAATGAATGAATCTGTGTGTCAATCACTGGCTGGGGTGCTGTGTTTAACTGGGGTTATTCTGTTTTTCCCCCAGCTCTGTGTTTAACTGGGATTATTCTGTTTCCCCCCTGGCCGTGTTTAACTGGGGTTATTCTGTTTTCCCCCAGCTCTGTGTTTAACTGGGGTTATTCTGTTTTCCCCCTGGCTGTGTTTAACTGGGGTTATTCTGTTTTTCCCCCAGCTCTGTGTTTAACTGGGGTTATTCTGTTTTTCCCCCAGCTCTGTGTTTAACTGGGGTTATTCTGTTTTCCCCCAGCTCTGTGTTTAACTGGGATTATTCTGTTTTCCCCCAGCTCTGTGTTTAACTGGGGTTATTCTGTGTTTCCCCCAGCTCTGTGTTTACCTGGGGTTATTCTGTGTTTCCCCTGGCTGTGTTTAACTGGGATTATTCTGTGTTTCCCCTGGCTGTGTTTAACTGGGATTATTCTGTGTTTCCCCTGGCTCTGTGTTTAACTGGGATTATTCTGTTTTCCCCCTGCTCTGTGAAGATGTTTCCAGCCCAGTGAAGCTCCAGCGCACGGACACTTTTCCCACCTACAGGTCAGAGCATCGATAGAAATGCAGGAAAAACTTCACAAATTCTTTGTTCTCTGGCCAACTGCCCCTGTGGATGACAGTGCTGATGACAGCCAAGGATGGACCTGCAGAGAAGTTCAGCTTGGACAGAAAATTCTTGCAATACAAAGGATTTTTTAAAAAACTTTGCCAAAAAGTGGAAACTCTTCTGTGGATATTGGGGAGAGGAAGCAAACCACCAAACCCTCTGGTGTATCTTTTGTACCTCCCAGCTGGACAGAGAAGAAATCCCTCCCTAAACACTTCCCACTGGTTTTGTATGATAGGTATGATGTAAATATGTGAGACTTCTGCTGTAGTGTGGTTATTTTGTCTCCTGACTGCCTTTGTCACCCTGGTTTGTGGCAATGCTGATCTTTGGTTGTTCCCATTATTGTTACCCTACTCCTGACCTCTGGAATGGTGGCCAGTTTGAAGCAGCTCTTGGACACAATTTTTCCTCTTTGAAGACTTGGTTGATTTCTTTTAAAAGATTCTCCTCTTCCCTGTATTTATTTCTATCTCTGTAAACATTGAAAATAAAAAAAAAAAGTCCCAGGCAATTTGTGTCTTTTGGCACTCAATTAGCACAAGCCAATTTTCTTCTAGGACAGAATCATGGTCTGGGGCTTTGAGTTAAACATAGCACAAGGTAAATGTTGGATTTCCACGTGCAGGAATGCTGTAGGAACACAGGAGGGGAGGGAGGCTCTCAGGAAAGCCAAACCCTGGGAGTGGTGCAGGCAAATGTGTTCCTGGAGGGAGTAAAATCAATCTGCCATCGTTGTGGAAGGTACCCCACAGTGCAAAGATAAGCTCAATTTATTATAAATAAGGATTATGTTCATTCCAGAGCTGGCCTGCTCACACAAATAAGGGAATTGAAGGCATGTTGTGACTAATCAGTCTTTCTCTTCCAGGTTTCCTCTGTGATGCATTCCCTCCCTGGCAGCAGCTGTTCCTTGGTGGATATGACAGTTCAGTAAATGCTTTAATTCACCTTTCACTCCTGCAGTGACTGAGAGAGCACAGCTACCTGTGGCTGAACACTCCAGTTACAAAGGACAATAAAAAGCCACTCTAACCTTGGCCTTTAAGTGAAGGGTCATTAAATCAACCAGCCCTGGGATTATTCTTGCCTGGAAAGGCTGGGAAAGCAGCCTGGAGTTCACTTTGAACTGCTGGCTGTGGATGATACAGGACCAAGGAGCTGCTTTGGTTTGATTTTTGGTACCAGCCCTGGAGTTATCCCTGCATCCCTGCTGGCTCAGGAAGCTGAGGGGATGAGGGAATTTGCTGCTCCTGGAGGGAATGGCTTTGTGGCTCCCTGTGTTTGGAGCTGGGTGTTCAGGCTCTGGGGGTGCTGGGGAGAACTGGAGTGGATCCTTCAGGTGCTTCTGTGGGTGCTCTTTTACTCCAGAAAAGGCTGCAAATCCTTGGTGGGGCTCAGGGCTCAGTGGGTGCCACATCCTTCAGAATTCCTCATCTCCAGGGTCTGCCCTGCACATGGACCCCCCCGCAGTATCAGCCCCTCACAAAGGGGTTTGGAGCAGCTCTGTGTAAAAAGGAGAATAAAAGCAAATTTACAGACTGCTTTTAATTGCCCTCACAATTCCAGCATGGCCTTTTTTTTAATATCCTTGAAGCTCACAGAAATGCCAGACCCCTGAACCCTCTCATCCCACAAAATCCACCTGCAGGTCAGGACAGTGGAGATGGAGGGATGTGTGTCAGGGAAAGGGAGCAGGGAGGAGTGTGGAGCTGCTCTCCCCACTTTTCACACCCATGCTGAGGAGTTATTCCAGGTTTTGAACCAACAAACTCTAACAGCACAGTAGAGAGAGAGACAAAGTCCAGACCACAGCAGGTAATGATCCTAAAATCAATTCTGGGATCAAATGCATTAGGAAAAAACCCCCATAAATCTAGTATCAAGATTTCCCATTACATTTGTTTTTTGTAGATGTTTTTATTGCAGGTAACAAAATGCAAGCAGTGTGATTTAAATATCACAGAGGGCAACACAACAGCTGGAAATAAATCCTGGTGCTGCTGGGAGAATTGGGATGTGTCACATCATCTCCATGTCCATTTAAAGGGATGAAGGGACATGGATTTGCACCAGGACTTGCTAAAAGTCACTCAAAACCTAAAGGTATTTTTATCACACTTCAAACTTTTTTTTTCCCTTAAATAAAGGAGATCTTCCATTTTTTTTTTTTTTGCTTGACCAAGATTTAATAAAGCAATTTTTGCCTCCTTGAGGGAAGGCAGTGATTGAAGTGGGTTGGTTTAACATCTGAGTGAAACACCTTTTACTTTCCCAGCTTTCACTGCTGTCAATGGCTTATTCTTTTAATTGTGTTTAGTTTTCCTTTCCCTTCCACCTTACAGCAGAAAAGCATCATTAATATTTGAGTCGGTGAGCATCTCTTGAAGTGTGTGACTCGCAGCCAGCTTGGCATTAATTTAAATAGTGACACAGATAAAATTAATTCGGTGAGAGTTGTGTCTGAGCAGTTGTGGGGAGTGCATACCAACCCTGCAGCCTCAGGCACTGAGACCAGGGCAGGATCTGAGATCTCCCTGTACTCATTAACTTGCACAAGGGCACATTGATCCTCTGTTTCCATGAGCACTAATGAACCATTCTGTGATTTTTAGGGAATATTCTGCCCCTACCACGAGCCCTGTAGTGTTTGAAGAAAAGCTGGTTTCAAACAGAAAGCTCCAATTAGAACCTGGGCCTGGGCTCTATTGATTGCCCCACACTTCTGCATGGATTTACAAATGCCAAGGAAAAGTCTGTTGTGGTTGCTTCTTGTTGCCTGTGGGTTCTGCTTTTGACAATCCAAAACAAACAAACAGAAAGGGACTTAGGTGCTGAGGCATTCAGGGTGGTTGGTTTGTCCAGGGGTGTTTTCCCAGCTTTCCAACACTCTGGGAATCCTGCAGGTCAAAGGAGGGAGGGGTTCTTTTGCTGTAAGCTATCACGAAACTCTTTTTTTGTCATGGTGGTAAAATGAATTTTTAGTTTCCAGCTGCAGGATATAGGGAATAAAGTAATGAGGGAATATACAGGAGCAGCTGGGTGTGTTCTGTCTCACATACCTTGGGAAGGCTGAGCTGGAACAGAGACTGGACAGAGCTGGAGAATAAAGCAGGGATTTATTGAAAGGGCTTTAGGACACACCTTGGGCAGGACAAGAGCCTGGCCAGGGCTGCACCCAAGGGGGACCAAAATGGTCACAAAATGGACCCAAAATGGTCACATTTGCGCCTTGGGGTTGAATTGTCCCATTCCAGCTCCAGGCAGCTCTGTCACTTTGATCAGTTTTGGTCCATTTGCGCCTTGGGGTTGAATTGTCCCATTCCAGCTCCAGGCTCTGACCTCCCATCCTTGTTCCTCCCTGCAGCCACCCTTGTTTGTGCTTTGGGGCTGGAAGTTGTCCTTGGTGTGAGCAGGACAAGGATTTGTTTTGTGTCCCTGCTGTGTGCAGAGCTGAGTGCCCCTGACTGTGAGCTCAGAGCTGCACCCTGGGCACCACAGAACCCGAAAGTCAGGGAGATAAAACCTGGAGCATCCCTGGGCGCGATGCCGGCGGCGGCCGCGGGATGCCAGCCTTGTCCTGCCCATGGGATCCGCGCCGGGACCGCGGCTGGGACATCGCGTTGGGAAAGGTTGGGATTTAATGGGTTTATTTCGGCCCCCCGGCCCAGCCCTTGGGCATTCTGCAGAGATTGAATCGTTTAAAACCCAGCACAGCCTCCTGGTGATGGGGTTTTCTGCCAGAGGCTTCTCCAGTGCTGCTGCTCCGTGGTGACCTTGCAGGAACACAGCGGGGTGAGCATCCAGGGTGCTCAGGGTATGGATTTCACAGAATCACAGAGTCACAGAATCACAGAATTACAGAATCACAGAATTACAGAGTCACAGAGTCACAGAGTCACAGAATCACAGAATTACAGAGTCACAGAATCACAGAGTGACAGAATACAGAGTCACAGAGCCACAGAATTCACAGAATTCACAGAGTCACAGAGTCACAGAATTCAGAGAATTCAGAGAATTCAGAGTCACTGGGTTGGAAGAGGCTTCCAAGCCCATCAAGTCCATCCCAGGCTGGCCCCTCAGCTGACCCCTGGCTCCAGTGCCACATCCAGGCTTTGTTAAACACCCCCAGGGATGGTGACCCCACCACCTCCCTGGCCAGGCCATCCCAGTGCTTCCTCACCCTTGCCTTCAAACCTTTTCCCTGATATCCAACCTGTATTTATTTCCCTTGGGGCAGCTGAGGCCGTGTCCTGTCCTTGTGTCAGAGCTGCCTGCAGAAAGAGCCCAAGCCCAGCTGGGCACAGCCACTCTCAGGGAGCTGCAGGGAGTGAGGAGGGCACCAAATTTTGGGGGATTGGCTGCACCCCCTGTGCTGCCTGAGCTGCTGGAACCAGAGCAGTTCCCCACTTTTTTTTTTTTTTACTGCCAGTGACTGGGAAAGTCCAGCAGAACACGGTGAGAACTTAAATATCCATTTGCTCTCCTGCAGCAGAGACTGGGGTGGGATGCATTCCATCAGGGAGGGAATTCTGAGCTGTCAGCCCAGCAGGGCTGGGTGTGAACCACCTCTGCCTCTACAAGGATTTGTGCCACTCCTGATGAGAGCCTTTAATCATCCCATGGCCCAGGGCAGGCAGGAATATCCTGCATTTTCTTCCTTTCTTTCCTGTGCAGATTTCTGTGTTTTGCCTTTTTGCTCATTATTTCAAATAAATAATTTGTAAATCCTATGAGGAGCAGCTGGGGAGGGGGGGAGAGGGCCTCATCCTGGAGAAAAGAGATGGAATAAAGATTTACAAATACCACACAGGGAATTTATTATACATGAATTAAACACTCCTGGTCTCTGCTGTGTGCACTTTGGTTTTGCCCATGGTCAAACATGGACTGAGGCCATTTAGCCAAAGGATGAAAAGCAATGTAAGCTACAAAAAATAAAAATCTGCAGAGTGCCAATGATTCCATAACACCTGTGCCTGCTCTATCAAATATTCCTGACTCTTTGCTCTGCAGTGAAACCACGAGAAGCAAGCAGAAGGTGTGCTGAGAGCCAGCAAATTGCTGAGGACATAAAATCAGCTGCTACTTCAGTTATTCTTGGCAGGGGGGTGTAGCTGTGGTTAAAACAGACATTAAGTTGTGGCTGTAAACAGGAAATGAAATATTATAAAAACCCCAACATGCTGGGACAGAAAAATAAAAGCAGCTGATTCTGGCTCTCTGAATGACCAAGGTGAGACAAATTTTTCAAGCTGTGCAGCTGGGGTTTAACACAGAGCTGATTTCTGCATTTGGTGACTGGATGCTCTCTGCTGAGGCTGGCACCTGCCTGGGCTGTTCAGGGATTATGTTGGCACAGTTCTCACCATCCACCCTCCACTTGTTTTCCATTATGGAGCCATTCAGATGCTTCTGGAAAGCAACATTTGGAAGGGAATACCCTCCTTAAGCAGAAGAATGAACCCCAGGCTGTCCTGCCAACACACACACGTTTATTTTCCCAATGTGCAAGGTGCAGAATTGCTTGCCCAGACATTCTCCCTGTTGCTGCTCCTTCTCCTGTGAGCTCCAAAGGCTCCTAGCAGATGGTGAAATTCCCTGGATCCCCTCAGAGCAGGGCAGGAGGTGCTGACTCCTCCATTCTGCAGCAGAGTCCTGGGACCCTCAGAGGGGATGGAGCTGAGGCAGAGCCCTGCTCATCACAGACATCTCTCATTCCCAGCAGGATTTCCCCTTTTTCCTCTCAGTTTGGGTGGATTTCCTGGTCCTCTCTGTGTGGGGATGCTCTGGGTAGGGCAGACCTTTGTCCCCCTGGGTTGGTGAGGTATCCTGAGAGCTCAGGATTTATTTCCCACTGCTCCCACTGAAGTGCTGCTCTCCCCATTAGCTTCTACCACTTCAGCTGCCACATTTGAATTTATTCACTCCCAGGAATAATGTTTATTTCCCAGGCCTGTGGAGTGGGAAGGCAGTGATTAGCCATGCAATCAGGAGATGCTGATCTCCATAGAAATCCTCTCCTTTCTGACATGAATGGGAATTATGCTCCCCTAACCTGCATTAGTTCCACTCCTCAGGCAGGCACTGAGGGGACACAGGAGAGTTCAGCAGCCAGAGGAAAAGGCTGTCCTGACTTCAGAGTGCTCTGGGGCAGGGCAGGCTCTGGAATAATTCTGTCTGCAGGGTGAGAGCTGTCTTGCTTTTTCCTTTTCATGAGCATCTGTGGCACTTTGCCAGCTGAAATGATCTTAAAATCCTCTCCTTTGCAGAAACTGAAAGCTGCTTGGCTGTTTTCTCCCCTCTCTCTCCATGCAAAGTGTCAGAAATCAGCAAGGGGAGCCCTGGAAATGCTGGGGAGTGCCAGCATCCCTGAAGGTCACTCAGAGGGGAGAGATCCCAGGCAGAATTCCCTCCTGCTCCCCGAGCTGCTGGCACCTCAGCAGATGGCTCTGAGTTTCTCTGCTCCTGTTTCTGCTGCAGAAGCAGAGGGGAGATGCAGGAGGGAAGAACATCCCGTGGTTCTTTGCAAGTGTTCAGCACAGCAGAGCTTCTCCTCAGCACTTTATCCTCAGAGCATGAGCATCCTCAGAGGGAAAACCTCCTCTGTGTCTACACCATGGGATGAAGGTGGTTTTGATTATACAGTGCTTATTTGTGCTCCTAAGTGACCCATTTATTTTCAGGACAGGCTCTAGTGTGCCCTGAACACACATTTGCATGATGGAATTGTGCTCCCAGAGCTTTCCTGGGCTCTGCAGATCTTCCTGAGCACTGGACCCCACGGCTGGAGCTGCAGCAAGAATTCCTGGAGCAGCAGCACCAGATGATGCTGGGAAATCTCTTGGAGGATTAGAGGTGAGACAGAAGCTAGGATCTCATCCTGCTGATGTGCAAGCCCCAATTTTTATCTATTTTTGCTTCACTGTGCAGGGGAAATCCTGTGAACCCCTGCACACAGGTGAATATTTGCCCACACCCCCTGCTCCCTACCCCATGGTTTAGGAATAAACTCAGTGATCACCTCCACCTTGTGCTGCCCACACTGGGGGTTTGAAATGCAGATGTTCTGTGGCTGAAATACCTCAGGGAACAAGTGGTGTTTGTTAGAATTATTGTAAACCTTGTCCTGGTTGTGCCTCTCAAAGTTTTCCTGTGGCCAGTGAGGAGAGATGATTTCAGTCTGCAGCACAGGGGGCACTGGATTCCCTGGCTAATTTTCCCTTCAGAAATAGAGGAATACTCACATGATACAGTTAATTTGGTCTTTCCCCTCATTAGGGAAGGAGAGACACACCTAAGAAGCAGAGGAGGTAATACAGGGATGCTCTGAGGAGGTGCAGGTGCCATAATGTCACTTTTGTTGTGATTTTAGTCAAGAAATGCCTGATGCAATCCTTTCAGCATCATTTCAGTGGGGTTTTCTGGCTGAAATATAAATTAGCTGAGTCTGAACTATGGCAGCATTTTCATGGCCTTATTCTCTTCCACTGGAAAGTTTCACATACAGTAAAGAAAAAAAAAATAAAATAGTATCTTTTTTTTTTTTTCCTTAACTTTGTAATTTCCTGCTCCTTCCTCAGCCCTTGCAATAACATCTCCCAGTGTCAAGCCTTGATTAATTCAATGAATTACAGCAGAACTGGAGCTGTCAGGAGGTTGCCAGTTTGTTTTGATTGATATTCAATTACTTTTCATGTAAACACCAATGATTTTAATGTCCTTATGCTCCAAAGTTATTTATGAAACAAATTTCCTGCAGGAAGAGCTGGAGCTGGTGCTGCTGGGCTGTCACACACATGGCACAGGGGGGACTGGGATGAAATGTGCTCACACACTTGGGAATTTGCTCACCAGGAGGAGAGGGGACAGAAAAACCCCTGAGGTTGTGCCCATCAGAGCCTCCTTTGGTGCTGCCCAGGGTGCAAACCCATCCTGATTCCAGCTTTTACCATTCCCTCTGCTCCTTTATCCAGGGTTTTACACCCTTCTACCATTCCCTCTGCTCCTTTAGCCAGGGTTTTACACCCATTCACCATTCCCTCTGCTCCTTTATCCAGGGTTTTACACCCTTTCACCATTCCCTCTGCTCCCTTATCCAGGATTTTACACCCTTTCACCATTCCCTCTACTCCCTCAGCCAGAGTTTTACACCCCTCTGATCCTGCCTGTGCTTTTCTACCTGGACTATGGATTGTTTTTAAGGAATAAAAGAGCAGAAATGAGCCCTGAGCTGGTTGTGGAGCCCTCATTCTGAGCAATCCTCAGATTAATTCCAACACCACAAGGATCCCACCCTGACCCTTCAAGGACTCCCTGCTTTATGAGCCCTCAGTGGCCACAGAGGTGCAGCCAATTCTTCCTTTTCCTGGAAACCCCACCCCAGGGAGAGCCTTGCAAATGTCAATTTAGCACTTGAGAGTGGGGCTGAATACGGTTCAGTCTGGTGAGCCATCAAGGTGTCATCAAAATGTCAATTATTAATAAAATACAGATTAATTTCTGACCTTACCCTCCTAACAAGCAGGATGATCAGGACTGCACCTGCAGTTTAACTTGGGAAGAGAGCACTGGGATGTTCTGCACTTGTTGATTTTATTTTAGCCTTGTTGATCTCTCAGGTGGCTTTTTCTGGCTTCTGCTTGGTGGCAGCTCAGAATCCGAGCTTGAAAGCTCCAAGCCAGTGAAAAGCTGCAGATATCCCTGGAAATAAATGCAAATATTTGAGAAGGGCAGCTGAGTAAAAACAGAATTCCTGAGCTGAAGATGCACAAAGCTGTGCATGCCCCGGGCTAATCCATCACCCTGACTCTGGATCACAGCAAGGAGAAAAATATTGGAAAAGGGAGGGGAAATCTAACAAGGAATGGCCCCAAAAATGGAGCTCCCTCCCTCTCAGGCACCAGGGATTTTACCAAGGCAGTGACAATCCAAATGTCCAAGTTAAGTTTGTTGGATATTTCAATCTGAATTTGGTTTTTTTTGTTTTTTTTTTCCTCCTGGGGTTTGATGAGAAGGTTCCCAGAGCAAGACTGGCCTGAGAGAATTCACTGGCTGGGGCCAGGGGCTGTGTCTGGGGCAGGAAAATGGAATTATTCCTGCAGCCAAATGAGCTCTCTGGTGTGCCCTGGCTGTGGGGATGCCATTAACTGGCAGAGATGTGATGTGTTATCCACCCCAAAGGTTAAAAATGACTTTTTTAACTCCAAATGTGTTTGCAGAACTCAAAACCCCAAACATTTGGGGTATTTCAAACAAACCAAAGGCAGCCACAACCTCTCTCAATTCCAGAATGTTTTATTTCCAAACCTCCTCCTGTTGCATCTTTGCTCTTAAAAACACTTTAAAGATTTAGGGGCAAAGTGCTGCAGTTGAAATGAAATTGTTTTCAGCCTCCCTGCTCCTTTGATGGCCAGGAAATGTCCCCCAGCCAGCAGCTTTAATTAAGGTGTTGTTCCAGGGAAACACATCCACAGGGAATGTCACTGGAGCCAAGGATTTTCAGGCTCCTGGATTGCCTGGATTTGGGGAATGGGACCTATTTGTGTGAAAATTAACTTAATCAGGTTAATGATAATGAGGTTGGAGACCTTAAAGCCCTCTTGTCCCACCCTTTCCACTATCCCAGGCTGCTCCATCCTGGCCTTGGACACTTCCAGGGACAGGAAAAATTGAATTGTGTGGAAATTCAACACCTCAGCTCCTCATTTATGTGACAGTTTATCTGATCACTACAGAAAGAAAACAGCAAAATCAGAAAGAAATTGATTAAAACAAATACTCTTTAAACCAGCAGGGGAATCAGGGCTGGGGCGACTCTGGGAAAACGAGGGACCCCAGAATTTATTAAAAAACATCTCCACAAATGCAAGCCAGAGCCTCAAATAAAATAGATTAATTTCAATTAAATTCCTGTTGTTATTGCCAGGCTTCAGGATGAGATTCAAGCACGGTGATGTGATTTTGGGGGAGACATCTCTTGTTTGTAAATAATTTTTTTTTTTTCTTAACTGGCTGAACAAGAATTTATAGTGCTGTCAGGCTGTCACTTTTAACAGCAGGTTGTTAATGGGTGAATTTAAAATCAAATCTCAGCAATCAAGCTAAAATGGAACGTGGCCACTGTGATTAAGGTGTTTATTAATCAACTAAATTAAGGGCATCGTTAGGAGGGAAAATAATTTAAATTAAGTGTTGCAATAAGCAGCTTTAGACGCTTTTAGCTCAAGTTTTAGTAAGCATTGGTTGTGTGCCAGCAGAAATTTGCTTTTAAAACACCAGGAAATTCTTCCCAATGATTTATTTCAGGAACTCTGTTTAACAAGAAGGAGAGTTGGGTAATTTTGGAGTGTCCTGCACGAATCATAATCCTCTAAAAATATTAAAACATTCACTGGGTTTGCAGTGGATATAACCTGGGGTAAATTCACCTTTCCCAGAGTGGTTCCCTGGAAGGAATATTCTGGATTTCCATGGCTGTGTTTGTAAATTCTGAACGGTTTTAGGTGATTTTGAAACCCCAGCCCTTGGAATTTGCAAAAGCAGAATGTTCCAGATCTTCTGTGACAGACAGAGGTGAACAGGCTGCAACGTTTTGTGTAAAAATAGATTAAAAAAGCAAATTGTTTGAGTAAATTGAAAATCCTGTCTGGGTAAATATTAAGATGTGGTCCCAAAATAGAGGAAGGGATTTTGTATAAACCCTTAATTGACTGGGAAAAAAAAATAAATCCTAGATCCATAACCTCTTGCAATGTTTTCCTTTTCTCCTTTTAGTGAACTCTGAGGTACAATCAAATCTGTGCTGTAAACCTCAGAGGAGTTTCCTCATTGGCAATCGAGGTCCAAATAAAATAAAATAAAATAAAATAAAATAAAATAAAATAAATAAAATAAAATAAAATAAAATAAAATAAAATCTGCTTTGTTTAACAGCTCATAAATCCATTTTTCCTCCCATTGTAGTGGTGTTTTTCAAGGTAGGCTGGAGAGAAGAAAAACCCCAACAGAACAAACCTCCCACTGCTCTGTGGAGTTATTTTAAATTAATACATCTCCTAAAATATATGTTTGAAGTGCTGAGTGTATTTTGCCCACCAATATTTAAATGTCAAGTATTATATATGCATAATATATTTATTTTTTTTTTGCCAGCTTCTTGGCAGTTTTCAGCTGTTCAGTAAATCACTGGGAATTGCTGCTGCAATGCTGGAATGCAGTGATTTAAATAACGTTCAATGTTTGTTTTCAAAGCCCTCTGTTTCATTTCCATTTCAAATGAAATTATTATGCAGAGTTAACTGGTAAAGCTTGAGTGGATTAAAGAACAACTAGTGATAAATTAAGGTTTGAATCACAGGGAATTTCAGCCTCCAATCCCATCAATTGCACACGTGGAGTTGATTTCCTTCCTGCAGACAAATGCATTTTACAGCTGACAAGTCCCATTTCCCCACAGCTTTATTACACAAATCACTTTTTACAAGGGAAAAAAAAAATCAAATTCCTCCAGCTCTCGACTCTAAGCCTGATTTTGAGGGAAAACACGAGGGAATTAACAAAAAACACAAAATTTGGGTTTGAGTGGCCCCAGCAAAGCTGCCTTTGTCCCTGTCCCCAACCTCAGGGATTGGAATTCAGAATTTCTTGGGGCAGCTGTGACCCAAAACATCTGGGCTGGTTTGGTGCCTTTGGGTTCCCTGTGAAACCTCCCAGAAATTCTCCTTCCTCCCCCTGTGTCAAACATCCCAACCAGAGGTGCCAGGGACTCAAAATCAAGGATCAGGTCATGGCTTTGGGGGTTAATATCCAATTATCCCAAGGAACTCTTGGGTTGTTGTGTTGCTGTAAATTGATTTTTAGTTTTGGTGAGAATTCACAGTGATTTTTTGTTGTTGTTTCAGTGCTGGCTGTGATTTCTCTCTGTAGATCATTAAATCAGTGTGTAAATATTCATTAATAATCCTGTCTGGCATTTTGAAATGTGCTGATGATAGAAAAGATGTCATAAAAATATCTGTGATTTCAAAGTCCTTTTCTTAAGGAAGAGTTCAGCAGAACAGAGTGGAAGATGCTTTTAGTTAATTCCCCATAAAATTTTTAACATTTACATTGGAATTAAGGCTAAAAAAGAATTTAAATGTATAAATTTCTACTGTTAGTATCTATTTCTATGATTAATATGTAGAATATACTGGGCATGTAGAGAGAGTTTTAGCTGAACTTTTTGGGTTGTTCTTTCTCCCTGGATGTTCCAGAGGTGGATATAAAAGAATTCTAATACAAAAATACAGATAAATGCTAAAATTCCTTCTATGGCAGGCATAAAATGCATCTAAATACACGTGACAGTCAATTTCCTGACTTATTTCTGTATGGGGAAAAGCTGATAAGAGCTATAAAATGGATAAATGCTTTCTAAATGGTGAAATTATCAATTTTAGAGAGAGAATTTTAGAGGAGGGATTGGGAATTGATAAGGAGCTGTTCCCATAAGTAGGAATTCGAGGCTTTTAAAAAATTGATCAAGTGTTTTTCTGTCTTTTATGTAAAGGCAGCAAACAGAAAAGGAGAAATAAATCAGAAAACCTGGCAGTTTCCAGTGAGCAGGGATAGGGGTCAGGCTTTATTCACTGGGATAGTGTGGAAATCAAAATGTAATGCATTCCAAATCTCTGCATGATTTATTTCTTTATCTCTGGCTTGATGCAGTCCCTAAAAGCCAGAATTCTTTTCAGTTCATTTTTAGTGGCATTTTGGTAGAATTCTCCTGCATTCAAGGAGTGGGAAATGCAGAAGTATTTCTGTACTTGATGAAATTTTGATGAACATTTGATGAACAAACTTGAATATTTGATGAAATGTTCAAGCTCAAGACTGAACTGCACGAGTGAAACCTTTTCAATATTGAACTTAGAAATTACAAAAAAACAAAACACCCAACCAAACAAACAAAAAGAAACAAAACAAAAGGAAGAGAGTCAATGGAGTTGGATGGAAAATATATCAAATAAAGATTTATTTTAACACCCTTTCCTTTATCTTGGCTAGAATTGATTTGCACTCCTCCCACGGAGCTGGGAGATCATTTCCTTTGCAGGGTTTAAAAAAAACTCAATGCTTTTCCTAAATTAAAAATCCCTTTGGAGCTCCCACAATTTAAACTTACCTGCAAGGTGATGCTTCCCTTACAGCCCCCATTTGTAAGAACAGCCTGGATCATTTCCTCCTCCTTTGCTGAGCTGTCAGAGCCCAACAAAACCAACCCAGGAGCCTCTGCAGGGTTTGGGAAGGAACAGAATTCCCCTGTTCCCTTTGTGTGCTGGGATAATGCTCCAGCACCACTTGGGGAATTTGTTTGTGGCAGCAGAGTTGTTGTGGTAAGGGGAAATAATGAGATGGAAGATGGAATTATGTGGGGTGTTTAAAAATAAATCAGTTTTTTTCAGCATCTCTGCAAGTTCAGTGGAGTGAGAAAAGTGTGAGTAAATTTCCTCCTTGGAGTAATTGGAGTAAATTTCAATTGGAAGTTCCTTTTGTGGGGGTGAGGAGGGAACAGGAGTTTGGGAGAACAGAACAAACACACCAGGACTGAGGAATAAATCACATTTCCCAAGTTTTAATCTTGTTTAATTAATGCCTGAAGGAGCTGAAATGGATGGACAGAGATCATTTCCAAGGGACGGAGAGCCAGGACACAGGGAATGGCTTCAAACTGCCAGAGAACAGGGATGGATGGGATTTGGGGCAGGAATTCTTCACTCTGAGGGTGGGATGGAATTCCCAGAGCAGCTGTGGCTGCCCCTGGATCCCTGGCAGTGCCCAAGGCCAGGTTGGATATTGGGGTTTGGAGCAGCCTGGGACAGTGGGAGCTGTCCCTGCCCATGGAAAAGGGGTGGAAAAAGACAATATTTATATGCTTGTGATTCAAACACTGAGAGATAAATCGATTTTTTAAAGTTGTATTTTATGAGTTTTAGCTTGCACTCAGTTTGGGATGTGATCCATGGATGTATTTGCAGAGCTGGATGTTTTTAGGGAAGGGAAAATGGGGTTTAAATAATCTAAGGGAGAACTGAGTTAAAATGTCTCAGGTAGTACTGGATAAAACTTGATATAATGGAAGTGTTTTAGTGGCATTTGCTGTTTGAGGACCACTGTTCTCATTGTCAGGATAAATGGAAAATCCTACTGGGTCTTAGGAGGTGCTGGGAGAAATTCCCTCTCACATTCCTGTAGAAAATTGTATTTCTTGCACTGGCTGGAGACTCACTCATTATTTCCCTACCTTAATGAGGCCTCCAAAACAGCATTTATTCATCAGCTCCCAGCCAAGTGGGGAATCCAACAATCTCCCAATTTATTCAGTGGGAAAAGATGCATATTCAGCCTTCATTTCCAGCTTGAAATGTGCAGGAATGGCTGGAGCAAGGAGCAACCCATTCATTTTTCCAGCCCTGCATCCCAGCCATGTCCCTGGGTTAATTGGTTTTCTGTCCTCCACACTTGGCTGCACCAAGGTTTTACAGATTTCCATGGCTCCCTCCAACAAAAAACTTTCCTTTCTTTCTTTTAATTAATCAAAATTTATACCAGCAGCACTAAAACGTGGTAAAGAAATGAGCATTTGAAGTAAAAATGTGGAAATGGGGTTTTTTTAGCCCAGGATTGTGATTGCCATCTCGGTTGCTGGAACCTCTAATTAATGTGTTCTCATTAATTAACAGCTGGAACACAAACTGTGATGAATTTATGCTTTTGCAAAAGCAGAAATACGGGGGTTTCCTGCCTTTTCAGCTGTGGAAAGCATGACATGAAATTAGCTTTATCCATTTTGGATCCTCCTGGAGCAGCCCTGGCCGAGCTTCCCCCTGTAACCCTCTGTTAATCAAGATCAGAACCAATTAGCAGTGTCTGCTTTAAATTGCTGCCAGCAATTAAAGATGAATCCTTTAGTGGAGAGGTTTTGATGTTCAGTGTTTTCAGGGCTGGATTTTGGGCTCCTTTTGGAACACAGCATTTGACATTTCTGGTGAAAATGTGGGAGTTTTGAGGGATGTTTGTAAAATGCCCAATGTGATTTCTGGGCAGATCTGTTTTCCAGCTGAGGATCTCTGGAATATTCACAGCAAAGCAGGTGCTGAATTAATCCTGAGGAAAAATAACGTAGTGCATCCCTAAGTAAATCCCTGACAATCTGCTGAGTATCTTCATTGTAAAAAATGTCCAAATGTACCCGACTTCACCATAAAAACAAATAAAATGGAACCTAATTTCCAGCCCTGCTTTAATTACAGGTGTTTAGGAGATTTAATGCATCTCTAAAATATCCAAATGCCCTGAGCAGGGATCCAACATCTGCAGGCTGTAATTTCCCTCTAACACCAAACCATTTACTAAATTATTGTAGCAGCAAACAAATTCACTTAATTTGAGGTGGCTGAGTGGTTTATTTATTTCTGAAAGAGTTTAAATCTTGCACACAGATCTTCCTGTGTCCCACAGCCAGAGATGAGTTTGTTCTGTCTGTACCAAGCTGCTGGCAGATGGAGAGGGAGGCACTGCAAACTCAATTAATGCCTTTATTAAATATTGTGCAGCTTTCCCAGGGTTACTTTTTGAATGTTAAATCCTCCAAGAGGATGGACAATCATTTCTCCCAATCCTTGGCCAAGTAAAGAGAGAGGCAGCACATGTATGTGGATTAAATGTGAGTTATACATGAATTTACAGAAGGGTTATGTGGGATTTTATAGATGGATTATAAAAATCAGTGGTTTTTTTTTTCTTTTTACTTTGTATTTTCCCTTTTTTTTCCTTGTTCCCAGGAAGTCCTCAGCAAAGTTAATCCCAAAGTTTTTTTTCCAGCTTTTTATTAGAGGCAAAAAAATTTTTCAGGTCATGATATTTATTAGGTTATCCTTCAAAATTCCTGAAGCCAGTGAAATATTCTGGGTGTGGATATAAAAATTTCATCCTGACTTTGTTCAGTTAGGGAAAACAAGGAAAACAAGCCCACAACAACAAAAAGTTCTGCATCTTTGAACTCTTCATTTGCCTTGATAATGATCAAATAAATCATTTCTGATCTTTCTGAGCTCATCAGCCCCTTCCTAATGGGCTGCCCTTTATGGTGACAGATTTGATGATATTTTGTGATGACCAGTCATGGGGAAAACAATGTTTAATGCACTGACAGCTGATCTGGTTATCTCTGCTACCCATCCATTGTCTCCAAACATTTCTTTGAATCAGAGCCAATCCTGCATTTTCCTATAAATCATCCAATAAATCCCTAAGGGAGGCAAAAGAGCAGTCCTGGAGGGAAGTGAATAATTCACTATTTCAGTGGGAGCCTCTGCTGCCCAGCCAAGCAGATTTTCAACCTCTGAGTGAAGTGAATTTGTCTAAATTAAAATTGGGACCCCAGGAGTCACAGGGAACCTGCCCTGGGGTCAATCCCTCTTTTTTTTTTTGGGATGTGGAGCCCTGGGGTTCCCTCCAGTGCTGGTCCTGGTGAGTCTGAGCCCTCAGGGAATGTTCCCAGTGCCAGGGGCAGGGATGGTTGGGATCACAGCCTCTTTTGCTTCCCCTTCTGTACCACATTTCTGAAGGATTGCTGAATTTACACCACTTCAGTGGTTTAAACACCTTTTTTTCTCCCCAAAGAAGGCAGGAAAAGGGGCAATTTCCAGCAAGAACCAAAAACAAACCCTGCATAAAAAGTTTCTGTGTGTTTTACTGCCCTGGATGGATCACTGTTTAGAGAAATTATCTGTATAAACACAAAGAATCAGTGAATTCTACAATGAAGAGGAGAATTGCTGCAGAGTAAAATCACAGCAAAGGGCAGGGTGTGAATACTCCACTCCACAACAATGCTGAGCCTCAGTGGAGATAAAAAGTGAAGCAGTAAAAGGCTGAAACTCCTGCAGAAATGCTGTTTAATGCACGAATTTCCCTGGGCAGGTGCTCAGGTGTTGCTGTGCTGCTGAGCCCCCCCAGTGCAGGCATTCTCCAACTCAGGTAAATCCATTTCAAGGCAGATTTTCAGACCTGAGTTCCCAACGACACCAAATTCTGCTGTAAATCTTTGTGCAGTGGGATCTGCTCTTAAAAAAGATATCTCCACCTGATAGGGTGTTAAATCTTTTCCTTTTTTAGAGGTTTGGTTTTTTTTTTTGCAGACTTCAATCACTGTCCAGGATAGTAAATTTTCTCTGGAGTCCTCATAAAGGTGACAGAGAGGTGCCTCTGAAAAATAACAGGAGATCCTGAATTTCCTGGGTTTTTTTTTAAATAAAAACAATCCAAATA
>WEIU01009141.1:1081062-1157533 GCA_013389925.1 Aegithalos caudatus
TATATACATACATACATATATATATATAATTTATATACACTACAAGCCAGTAATGTAAAAAACAATGGTTCTAAATTGTGAAAGAGCTGATACACACCTGACAATAAATGGGATGTGTGCTTGACTTCCCTTTGTTTGCTTTATGGATAATTCCAATCCTAGAAATAAATAGCTTTATTCCTTTATGCATTTCCTAATTTTATTTCTTTTCCCCCTCAAAAAAGTTTGCTTTTTGGCCAAAACTTTTAGCTGGGATAGGCATGAGTATAAAACTCATAAAAAGGGGATTTACTAAATAAATATCAGTGGGCTCCTCTAATAAAATTATGCAGCCCCAGCAACCCAATTAATGAGAGAACAGAGCAGCTCCTTGCACACAAATATTTTGTTTTCAGCAGTGAAAGCACAAGGGGAAGGTGCCCAATTCTCCCAATTATCTCCCAAGGAATTGATCTGAGCTCCTCCATTTCCTTGGATCCTTCACAGTCTGGAATAAAAACTTTGGGGGGTTTTAAAATTATTTTATTTTTCCTGGGAAGTTCATGTCCTGTTTGGAAAATACCAAATCCTGCCCAGGCTATGCTGTCACTCTGCATTTGCACCTTGCTTTTTATTCTGTTTTATTAATTCTTCCTCATTGAATTCCCCAGGTGCATGAAGAGAGGTGTGTTTTACAAAGCCTTTGCCAAGTGATTTTCAACCAGGAATATTTTTCAAACCTTGTAAAATGTTGAGTTTTTGGGAACACCCCCTTGCAAAGAGTTGCCACCAAAATGAATGAACCCAGCAGAAGTCAGTGTATTTAAAACCCAGCCTCTCCCAGGGCTGTGGTACAAATATTTTGGAATTTTCCCTCAGATCAGCCTCTTTTTTATTCCCTGTGTTCCCAGTGTGCAAAGCAGAGCACGTGGAGTTTGTCACATCCCAATGAAATGTTTGTGAATCCTTCCAGGGGGAAATTCCACTTGGACAATCACAAACCAGAGCCTCTGCTTCCATTACAAATCCTGCATCCCTCACCACGGACACCTGAAATTTGCATTTTCAAAGTCAGCCTCTCAGCAAAGCTCCAAAATCAGCTCTGAGTTCATTAAAAAAAAATCCCTAAAATCCTGAGTCTGCTGCTTTGAAGTTATTTGTAATGGTTTTGCAGCTCTTCAGGATCTATTTTGTTTTAAATGAAACTTGACATTTACATCATATCAATGTTTGGTTTGTACACAGCCAGAACAAGGGAAGCTGCAGCCCTCCAATCATCTGCAGAGCAGCAAATTGGAATTATTTATGAGAAAAAAATGTAATATTTCATTTTCATATTTTCAATTAAACTGGATTGAAAGCAAAGCTGTCCAGATCAATCCAAGGAAAAAAGAAATATATAGACGTGGGTTTAAAAAGCCCTAAAATGAAATCTTGCATTTGTTTTATTCCTTTTTGAGTCTCACTGGGGTTTTTTTTACTCCAATAGAAAATGCAAACAAGGCAAAAAAAAACCTCAACCAAAACATAAGAAATTGAGAAATTGAACTTTTATTTAAAGTATTATGAAAATATTTAACATCTCCAGCTCAGTCCATCTGCAATTATTGATCCTAAAAGGCCTTTTGCAGTATAAAGTGTGTTTTGCACTTAATTTCTGCCATCAGTGTGGAGCAGAGTCCACCCAAACCTGGCCCCTGCCACAACCTCCCCTGCCTTCCCAAAGCTCTCCCCCTCCTTTGCCTGCACTTTTTAATTAAAAACCACACACGTGGTGTTTGAACAATCCTTTATTTGCTCCACTTGGAGGGTTCTGAACCCGGCCTCAAATGTCAGGGAGTTCATCCCAGTGTTTGACTTTCATATTCTGTTCCATATCCCAGGCCTGTCAGGGCTCCCTTTGGGCAGAGCTTTAGGATTTATTCCTCAGCTCCCATTTTTTGCTGCTTCCCATTGCTCCCACAGCTCAAAGCTGGCCTTGTTCCATCTTGGGATGAGTTGCCAAGGCTGGGTTTAAATCTTTCCCTGCTTGGAGCTGCCAGGGAACTTCCACACAAATTCACCTGCAAGCTCCTGGCTCTGCCCAGGGCCCCAAATCCCACCCAGATGTTGGAGCCCTGGGCACTGGGAATTCCAGATTTTCTGTGCTGACAGGCACTGACCCCCAGCAAACCCTGCATGGACCTGGGGATGTGGAGAAGGCTCCCAAAATTGAGTGACAGCCCTGGGATTGTGGCTGTGGGGTTTGGATAGAAGTGTGGGATAGCACAGGGTGCAAAATTTAAAGTTTAAGGGTTTAGAATACAGGAATAGATATATATAGCAAGGTGGAGGATTTAGGGCATAGGCCAGTCCTTTTTCACCTTCTTCTCCATGGTTTGGGTGGTTTTTGTAATTGGGTAGAAAAATCCTCAATGAGGGCCATGGGTGGTTGGTGATTGGGTTAAAAGTAAAAATAATTTAGATGTCATTTCCTAATTGGACAATTTATCCTTAAAAGGCCTCGTAGAGAGATAGAGACAGAGCCATTTCTCACTTTTTTAGCTGGAACTCACAGCTTGTGAGACTGTAACATGGATAAGAATTAACAAACATCTGAGTGCAAACACAAAATCCATCTCTCAAGTATTTAATCCCCACTCTGACAGAAAAGAAGATAAAAAAGCAGCACCCAGACACCTCAGCTTTCCTGCTCCAGGTGGATGGAGCCAGCTGGATCCATGGAAAAGGGGCTGGGAAGCAGCTGCCATCCTTGGGGGAGGCCAGGAACCAGGCTGGGACCTGCTGAGATTTCATCTTGCCCTGCTGAGCCTGAGCCCTGAGCTTTGGGATCTCAGAATTCCGGGGTGGTTTGGGTTGGGAGGGACCTCAAAGCTCCTCCATGCACAGCTCCCAGTGCCCCAGGATGCTCCAATGCCCAGCCTGGCCTTGGGCACTGCCAGGGATCCTCAGCTGCTCTGGGAATTCCCCTCCCCACCCTCCCATTGGGAATTCCTGCCCCATATCCATCCTGAATTTCCCCTCTGTCAATTTGGAATCAGTTTTGCTTTAAAAAGGAAAAGAAGAAACAGCCTCAGAAAATCACAATTTTCCTGAGCATTGGGCTGGATCATTCTTTATTCCAATGAATACCCAGCCTGAAGGGCTTTACCCACTGAAATAATTTTTTACTTAACACCAGGCACCCATAAATAATATTTTTCTTATTTCCACTAGTATATAATTTGTATACTAATTTTCCAATAATGCAGACCTGGACTCATACTTAAAGCTGTTAAAGTGGGGGGGGGGTGGCTGCTGGCTTTAAATGAAATCTCATTTTTATAATTTGCTCTTAGACTTACTCATAATCATAATTTCACGTTGCTCACTCAGGTTCCCAGCAGCGCTCCTGGATATTTTGCTGCACTTTCACAGCCACTTGATGATGAAGGGAGAGACATTAAAATGGATGTTTTGTATTATCCAAGGATTTCTTTTGGCAAGCATTCCCTGTAAAGCTCCAGGTTTTCTGCAGGGGTCTGTGTAGCAACTCGAGGCTGAGCTCTGCCCTGCATTGGTTTTATTCTGTAAAATCAGAATTTCCTCCTGTAGTGCATAATCACAGCTAATTTCAGGAATTCATTGGAAGAATCACCACAGCCCAGATTTTGCCAGGCACTGTGGAGTTCCTGCTGCTCAGATTTTTAATTTTTCACATTTACTTTATTTACTTTGTAACTGGTTAATGTTAAAAAAACCCTGTTTGTTTGGTTTTTTTTTCCACTGAATCAATGAAATTTTATTTTTTCTCCTGAAACAGAAGAAAAATTCACACAAATTTTGCAAATTTTTAATATTTTTAAGCACGTCTGGGAACATCAATCACTCCTTTTATTCCCATAAAAACATTTGAGTGAAATGTGAGACTTTGATTGCTCATTTTTATTAAATTTTGTCTTAAAAATGAATAACAGGAAGCTTTCTCAAGTGTTTCAGGGCTTTCACTTGAGTGTGTTTTGATGTGTATCAACAGGTGTAGAGAACAGGGGAATAATTGACAAAAAAAAATCTTTTTCCTGCAGAATCAGGAGATTTAAGTTATGCACCTCTCTGATTCAGAGTGGAAATGAAAAAGAAAGGACAGAAAAAAAATAAATTCTAGCTGATGATTTCTTGGTCCTTTTCTGTTTAAATAACCCTTCTTAAACTGGATAAATCCCACTGAGGGGAAGAGCAGAGGGCTTGAATTTAGAGGGAAAAACACCAAAAAAATGTATTCTATCTATTTGTTTTGGGAAAAACAAGGAAATTTCAGGACAGGGAAAGGAAGGGAAGGGAAGGGAAGGGAAGGGAAGGATGAAGAAAAGCTTGTTTTTAAATACACAGTTTATCCCTCCAAAGGCTGCTGCTTTGGGGAGTTCATTTTGCCACTCACAAAGATGCAGCTGCAAGCCCCGAAGGTCAGAGACTTTCTCCTCCAAAGAGGTATTTATGAGCTTTTAAGTGCAAGGAAAGAAAAATATTTTCATTAGAAGGAGGCTGCCAGGAGGGGAATTGATTCAGTGCTCGGTGTGAGGCAGCAAATCCACCCTTCTCCCCTCAAATCCAGGCAGCAGGCTCTGGGAATTCCAATTATCCTGACAAAAATGTTTCAAAAAACAACTGAGCAATGGGACTGGAAGGGAGGAGAGAGGTGGGAATTGAGCCTTGGGCAGCACATGGTGGGAAAACTCCGAGGTGGAACAGGAGCCAGTCCTGGAGGATTTTGTGCTGCTGGAGATGGATTTGGCAGCAGCATCCCTGTGTTTCACATTTAATAATAAAATGTGTTGTTACAGCTCCTGGCTCGGAATTGAACCCTAAACCTTTTCTGCAGCACGGCTGAAGGCAGAGCCATACAATCTAAAAAAGAAACTCTTCTGTCCTTAAGCTTTACTGAAGTTATTGTTTTGCCAATTTGTTTTTAAACTCCCTGCCCCGGGAGGGTGATTGAGGGGCTGGCAGCACAAGGGGCTGTAAATACCCTCAGTGACAGAAGACAGCTCTAGCCTGGTTTCTTGGAGATGTTTTGCCACAATTTCAGAATTTCCAGTGACCAGAGAGCCCCAGGGTGAGCTCACAATCACCCTGCAAAATAGCAGCAGTGTGAGAGAAGGGTGGAGATCAAAAATGTAGCCAGGGCAAAGCTGGAGAAGAGAGGAAATATTAATTTGCTTTGAGCTGAGCAATAAATCTCCAGGCAATAATGGCCCTCCCCTGATGGAGTTTTCCCAACTTTCCCCTCTGATCCTTGAGGGGTTTCTCTGACACTGCTCAGGCAGGGCCATCCAATATCAGCTGTCAAAGGTGACTGGGAGGAATTTCTGAGTTCTGGTGATCAGTGGCTGTGCTAATCAGGAGTTCTGCAGGGAGCAGGGAGCTCTGTGATCCTGGATGCAAACACAGAACTCTCAGGGCTCAGCCAGAGCCTCCAGCATCTGATCTGAGCAAAGGAGCAGGAGGGGATGCAGAGGGATGCAATTAATGGAACTCCATGCAGAACCCACCTGCTCTGGGCTGGGCTTTACAGCAAATATTGATCCCTGCTTGGAGAACTTAAAACAGGAGAGGAAAAGCCAAGGAGAGCTGACATTTGACCCCCCAGGAGCTTTCTGAGCTTTTCTCCTCTCTGCATAGAGCAATGAAGTGAATGTTTTCCTTTGGAGAGGAAACAGGTGAGTTTCCTTTTAACCTCTAGAAGACATTTTAAGCTCAGGGATTTTTTTTTTTTTAGAAGCAGGTGGAGTACAACAAAATCAAAAAGCTTTTGCAGTCGACCTGCTGAAACATCAAATTGCTGCTTCTCACTCCTGAGATGTGTGAATGAGGCAGGGTTTCAGCTGCCAGGGAGAAATTATTCCTTAAGAGCTGAAATATTTCAGATCCTGGGTTTATTGTGTCTCTGAACATTTGTGTGGGAAGTAAATAATGAAGCAGCTGCATAGTTATAACTTTAAATTAATCTGAGGAGCCACGACAGAAGGTTCTGGACAGAAATGGCCTCTTCAGGAGGGAGGGGAAGGCAGAGGAGATGATTTCTGTCTCTTATGGCAGAATTAGATCCAGGTACATTTCCATCCCCCCTCCAGCTAAGGAATTCTAGCTTCCCATGGAGTTCAAAGACATTTTCATCCTCAGAAACAAACTCTCCTGCAGAAGATGTGAGCAGCCAGGCAGGGCTCTGCAGGCCTGATTAGAAAATGCTCATCAAGTTCCAGCAGCAGCTTGTCAGAGGGAATTTCCCTCCCTGGGTGTTCCAGCCACAGGCTCATCCTTCCTGTAGGGAAATGTTGATTTTTCTTCCTCTCCACCGATGGTGTTTGGGGCTGGAAGTTGGTAAATGATCATTGGCTGTGAGTTTGGAAGGATGCTAATGAATAATTCAGTGTGACAGAGGGATGGGATGAGGGATGGGGAGAGCTGGAGCTGCCACACTTTGCTGTGCCTGCCACTGCCACACGCTCAGAGCAGATGTCCCCAGGCTCAGTGGGACAGCAAACCCTGCCAGGGGTTGGTGTTCCCTCACCAGGAACCCTTGGGCTTGGAGCAGAAGCTGTGGTGGAGCTGCTCTCCCCAGCCCTCCCACACTGGTTGGGATTTCTCCCCATTTCTGGCCTGTTATAGCCAAGGACATCACTCGGGTGTGGGATGAGCTCTGGAAGGGTTTTTATTCCACACAGGTCACACACAGACACCAAATGCATTTCTCAGTCCCCTGAGGTCTTTTTAACAGTTAGTTAAGAACTTCCCCATACGTCCAACTGAATTTATTTTTATTTATTTTTATCATGCAAACTTTAATTCTCTTTTAAACTTAATCTCCATGTTAAAAAAAAAAATCCATGTTTTTAGTTGTTTTCTTTTCTCTCGAGTGCAAGTTCCCATTTATGGATTTTCTATCAATCAGTGGCATGATCAGAACTGCCTGTGTGTTCTCCAATATTGATTTGAGTTATATTTTCCTTCAGACAGCCCTGAAGCTATTTTATTTCCCTGCTATGTGGCTGTTGCTCTCCCAAATCACTGTTTTCACAGCACACACTTCACCAATACAATTTAAAACACTGTATTTTGTTCACTGCCTCAAGTACGAAGAACTTCACCTTAACAACATTTCCAATTCAATGATTGTTCAGATGGAGGGTCAGAGGAGCAGAAAGAAAAAGTATCTGAATATTTGCACCCTCAGAAAGAGGCATCAGAAACGCTTGCAGATGTTCCTGCACAATAAATCATCCCTTTGAAAGGAACTTTACTGAGAGAATTATGACCAGCCCCAACAGGGAAAAGCAGAGATTCTCTGTGTAAATATTTCTCCTGCTACTTGTTCCTGCAGCCTGATTTTTCTGTGATTTATGGCTTCTGTTCATGTGATTTCTGAGCATTTAATAGATGAGATTTTGTGTGTCCTGCACTGGGTAGTCCCTAATCAGCTGCAATAGTGAGAACTGAGTAAAAACCCCAGCACAGCAAAACAACCTCTTCTTCATCAAACTGCTGCTGGCAGGGGCTGGGAGTTTTTAATTCTGCTTTTTACTTCAAGTGCAGCTGGAAGCAGAAGTGGAAATATCTCATTTTAATGAAGTCAATACCCAATTTAACAGCAGAGAGTAATCTTGGCAGCACCAGGGCTGCCAGGGAGAGTCTGTGAAGGGAATAAACATTTCACTGGTGCAAGGAGTCAGCTTGGCCTGGCCTGGAATTGCTCCTGCTCATCCCAGGGGCAGCTGGGATGCTGGAGGTCAAAATGCTCAAAATATTCCGTGGGATTCCTCAAAAGCATCTCCTGGATCTCCTTGGTGAGGTTTGGAGAGAGCTTGGCTGCCTGGAACACAGAATTCAGGGCTGGAGGTGTTGGAGGAGTCAGCTGGAGTCTCTAAAATGGAATTTTATGGGTGAAGTCAGCTGAGCTCAGGGCTGGAACTCTCATTTTCTAGGAAAAGGCTCTCTGGGAATTGCCTGTGTCGTGCCTCTGTTGTGCTCAGGATTCCAGGGATCAGGATTCCTGGCAGAATTCTGAAGGAAGAAAGAGCAGCATTAAAGCCAAGGAAAAAAGGGATCCTGGAACATCCATAAAAATGAAGAAACAAAGTTTGACAACTTTGCCTCTGTCTGAAAACAGGAGCTTTTGGACATGAAACAAGGCCACAAAACAAACCCAGGTGAAATTAACATAATATAATTAATATAATTAATTATATTAATATCATTAATATCATTGATAATGCACAAAAGTGCTCCCTTTTCCAGCTCATGTCTCCAAGGTGACCCTGCCTGAAGTTCTTCCCTTGCTTTAATTAAAATCTCTCCCTGCTCTTGTGTTGATTTGCATTTGTCCCGAGAAAAGAGTGAAAAAAAAGTGGGATTTTGCAGGAAATGTTTGTGCAGGCAGCACTGGACAGAATCATCCTTCAACCCTGTGACATTTCGTGGAGGCTTGGATTACAGGACTGGAGTTACCTGTGAGGATTTAAAATTCCACTCACCACCTTGATTATCACTCAGTATTCCCTAGGACTGCATCCAATGATATATTCATGATATATTCTCAGAGCCAACCCCACAAATTTGTTTCTATTCTTTCCTGCTGCTTCTATTCTGAAAAGAGGTTAAATTTGAGGTGTTATGGCAGTTTGGGAGAGGGAAAAAAAAAAACCACCCCAGTTTATAAGTACTGTGCTAAAAGCAATAACATTTGATTTGCAATAAAGTATATTGTATGAAAGTTTCTGTATTATTGGATTCCAGCCCCTGGATTAGTGACTATTCACCTCATCTTTCCCACCCCACAGGGAAAAATCACTGACAATTGAAGTATTTTGATTTGTAGCTGTTTAGGCAGTCAGGGCAGGAATGCTTTGAGCACACAGGGGTTGTGCTGTTGGATACTGATGTCCTCAGGAAAAAAAAAAACAACAAAAAACAAAAACCTGCTCTGGGAGAGAGGGGACTCAACTTCCCTTTGGTTTAAAGTCTGACTATGAACATATTTTTTATAGATTCTCCTGATTCAATAGTGTGACCCAGCCCACGTCCTTTAAATCTGCCTACTGAGTAAATTTAATGAATTTAACCCAAATTTAGCAAGGAAAGAGCTGTATTTATGACTGATTAATAGGCTCCAGTGACACAAACCCTCACAGGTCTCTCTCAGCACTCAATCTGTGCGTGTAAATTTTTGATTTTATTTCCTGCTATTTTGACTTTTTGCCACAGGTTTCAAACTCCTCAGGCCTAAAAAGTGTGAAGTTTGCACAATCTTTTAAAATAATTGCATTGTCCTGAGGTAAGAGGTTGTAGGAGAGGCATCTCCAGAAGGAATTACTTCCATTCTAAAAGAATATGGACAAATTCCCCTCTAAAAATGTGGGGTTTTTTTCTATCTCCATTGACTGTAGAGCATCTTCCCTTTGCTCTGTACTTTTCTTCAGTGGTCAAAGTGACTGAAAACAGTAAATTCTCACCATATTTCTTCTCTTGCCCAGAATCATTTAGGGTTTAATGTGTTTTTAGCAGGCTCTGCAGGCAGCTCAAACTGGATTTTTAGAGCCCCACACTGGTAATCTTTGACACCCCCAAAACACCTCTAATAACCTGCCCCCAAACCAAATCCACCACATCAAAAACAAAGCTTTGAATGCAGGATAAATGAAATTTGTTTGGCCAAACTGAGAGGCACCAGCTCCTTCCCTGCCCACCAAGCACAGAAAAGCTTTAGAGACGTTAAAATTGAAATATTTGGCACATTGGCCCTTTTCTCACCCTGTTGCCCCTAAAATTGCAATGATTTTGTCAGGGGTTTGTGGTTCCCTTTGAGAAGGGAGAGCTCTGGTGTTCACACAGTGCAGTGTGGGTGTCTCTGAGCTCCCCCTGCTTTTCCTGGGGTGCCAGATTTGGAATCCTGCCCTGAGTGCTCCCCTTTGGGAAATTCAATCACCCCAAACAGCTGCAGGGGTTTTCCACCTCCATATTTGCTTTGCTTCCTCTACTTCTAAAATTAAAACTAACTCTCCAAACTCTCCAATATTTAACAAAAGCCTGGACCTACTCTAAATCTGCCTCCCTTTGTTCATCCCTGTTGCTCATCCCCAATTAGCAAATTGTGCTCCAAGGACATTGATCTTCCCCCATCCTAACGCTGGAAGGAGCCTTGAAGAACATTTTCCCCTGCAAATTCTGTCTCCTGGAACTCAAAGTGACACAAAGAGGGTTGTGCTGCACCCTGGGGACGGGGATGAAGAAATATTTGATGAAATACAGCCTTGCACTTTAATGGGCTCCTCAGGAAAGGACGTGTCACAAGAGGAATCCTTTTATCCTGCCATGGTGACAGAGGAAATGGGATCATGGGATTTTCAGAATTAAGGAATACACAATAAAGCAATATTTTTATTTCCAAAGCTTTAGATTACGCACAAGTGATTCTCAAAGCATGTCCCAAGCAATTTGAATAAGTCGTGAAATCAAATCCATAAATAAACTTCTTTTCCAAGACAGAATCACTGTCTGCTCCTAATGAAGAGTTTAATTGGCACAACCACAGATATGAAAATTGTGGAGAAATGGTCAGTAAGAAAGCAAAGAACTTCAATTTTCTCGTTTTTTATTTCACTCTAGCAAAGCTGTATGGAAATCAAGCAACCAATGTGCACACTGAGAAATGGAAAAACATTCCTGAATAAAAACTTCCCAGCCGTGGGGCAGAGAGGTTGATGTGATGTTATTTACCCTTCCCCGTGCTGGCTGAGATAATTGCAGCAATTGCACGGCTCATTTTCATACAAAAGCATGGAAATCAGTTAAATCTGCAAGGAAGGAGGAGTTTCTCCCCGAGCAACAAAGCTTTTTAGGGGAGCAGCTTTTGTTCCATCCCAAACCTGTACAGCAAAGCAAGCCTTGATGAGCTGCCAGATGGATGCAGTGAGGAACTCATCCTTGGCTCAGGTGTAAAAATAGAAGACATTTAAAGGAAAAAAAGGATGTGCTGGAAAATCAGAATTTCTGGATGAGGCATGGTTTTCAGGGCAGGGGGATCACACAGAGAACAAACCCTTAATTTTGGATGCAATCAGACAGAGTTTAAGGTGAGGACAGGGGTGTTGGCAACCACGTCAGTGTTTAAGAAAGAACCAAAGGATTTGTTCTATCCTGATGTACTGATCCATTAAAATAAAAAAAAAAAAAANAAATTTGTGTTCACTCTGTGGGGTTTTTTTTTTAGTCTTCCAAGTGCTTTGTTCCTCCCTGGTTTTGAGCAATTCAATTTAAAACCTAATCACCAGAAACACAGATAACTGAAAGAACTGAAAGAATAGATATTTCTCCTATTTCCATTGAGTTTGTTTTAAATTAACACCATTCAATCCATGCTCTCCTGCTTAGATTTTCCCTCTCTGAGAAGTTTAACAGAAAATGCTGTTTATTATTTATGAGGTCTCTTTCCTTTTGCTGACAGACAGGTGGGGAGGAGGTGCCACTTTTTATTGGCTTTGAAAGATGAAATATGAAACAAGTGCTGGTTCATCCTTGAGCTTCCCAGCTGACCCCTGCTCAGCCATGAGATGTCAGCAAGTTAAAATAAATTATATCAAATACATCATGTGATTAGACAAGTTTGTCAAACCTGCCTTGTTGACTGATAAAAGGACAAACTCTTCCTCACACAAATCAAATCCTGAAGGCATAAAATCCTGAAGTGTAAATCCCAGAGTCCTTGGGAAGGGTTGTGTGGAAGAGGAATTTATTTTGGTGGGGTTTTTTTTTTCTCTCAGGGGACAAGCAAAGGGACTTCAGCAGGAATTACTGGTGTGTGTTTTATGTCTGGTAGGGGGAAAAAATAGAGGAAAATAACAAATATTAGCTGTTAATTTCAAAGAGCACCTGATTGAAAATCTGCATTAAGAATAATGAAGGTTCTGTCTTGTCCTAGGTTACAATGTAAGATGTGCCCAATGTATTCTATCCCCACCCTCAGGAGCTGTTGGAACCAGCTGGGGCAGTGTTTCCCTTGCCCCTCCCTCTGGGCTATCTCCTGTTCATGGGCCATCAAGGCCTTGCCCATGGCTCACAGGTGACTCCCTCTGGGTGTTATCTCTGTTAATTGGCAATCAAGGACCCATTATATGGCTCACAGAATGAGATCAGCCCATTGGGAGATGCTCCACCCAGGGGGAGGAGCCCAGCATTCCCACCTGGATATAATCTGGGACAGAGGGCAGGGGCCTGCTGGACTCCTGGAGGAGCAGAGCTACCAGACCTTTCTGTGGGATCCCTGCTTCAACAAGAGCACTTCATCTGGACTGCCACCACCACCCTAACTAACAGGGTGTCAGGTTGGATAATTTTCATTTATTTTATTTCACTTGTATTCCTCCTATTAAATTGTATTTTCTGACTTGGAGTTTCTCACTAGTTTTACTTTCAAACCAGCACAGTCTTTTTTGGTGGATCTTCAGGAAGCAGAGATGGGAAAAAACCCACAGTTTTAAAACCTGGAATTTGGCCAGTGTTGATATGCCCATGTCTTGGTGCACAGATGGTTGGAGCTGGGATTGCTGTTGAAGGTGCAAATTGCCCTGGAGATTGAAGTGCTCCTTGAAACATCCCCTTCAATGGGAAAAGAGCACTTGAAGCAAAATTATTTTGGGGGGAAATGATGGGATTTTTCAAACAGCTGAGTCAGTGCTAATGACTCTGGGGCTTAAAGCTCTCCTGAGTGAATGTGACCTCCCGGAAAAGTTGCAGTGAAAACTTTTCCCACACATCCAGAGCGTGAATCAGGCTGCAAATGTCAGTTCCTCTGAGCTGAAGGAGGGAAAAGGCAATTGGGTAATTTAACTGGTTTTGTATTTTTTTACTGGCTCAGATCTTAAACCTTTTAAGTGAAACTGGAGCAGCTTGATGGTGTTGCAGGAAAGCGAAATGGAACTTGTCAAGCTGACTGGCTTAGGCATGAAATTGTGTTTAAGGGTTCTAAACAAAACTTCAGGCTTGTAGAAAATTCCCGTATGAGTGGGCACAAAGCAAAAAGAAATGTTTTTAAGGCCTATTTTACCGACCTATTTCAAGCCATGGGTAAGGGATATTCTAGTTACAGCCCAGTGATAAAACACACTCGGTAAAAAATTTGATTTCAAGAGAAGTGGATAAGAAAAGTGCTGAAATTGCAGAGCTCTGCCAAATGCAGGCTGCATTCTCTGGGTGGTGATGTCTTTGTTTCAGATCAGTCCAAATTCAAAATCACTGCATGAGTGCAATGAAAATATCTTTCTCATTTTCATAGGCATAGAATGGGATGCTAAACATCATCTACTTCCAGCTACCATCTTTTATACACACAAAATTCAATTCACAGTCCAGAAAAAACCTGGGTTTTCCATTTGCCAGCCTGGAAGGGCTGGGCAGGGACTGGCTGCCCTTGGCAATATTCAGGGTCTCCTTTTCCATATTGAGGAACAACCTTGGTTTTCAGTGTATGAAATGCAAAGATTTTCCTGTAAAATTAAGCTTCTCTCCAAAGATCCCAGCACATCTCCTTGGCACTTCTGTGTTCCCAGTTCCCATTTGAAGGAGCACCAGGGGCAGATGATGGAGTGGATATGGTGATTATTTCATCATCCTGCTCCAAGCAATGCCACTCCATGGGGGCTGACAATAAATGAGTGACACCAGACAGGGTCACTTGGGGCTTCAGTGAACCCGAATTCCCAATTTTCTCCTTCCCAAGAGCAAATGAACATGATCCCTGTGCACCTGGCACATTAAAATAATCAAAAATGAACAAGAATATCCTGAAGTGGGATGAAAAATCTCCTTTCTAGCCCAGAGCTGTGCTCCTTTTAGCTTGGGATGTTTTCAGAAGGGTTGAGTTCTGTTTGATATTTAGCCTCTGGATGAAATGTGACTGTAATGGAATCAGGAGCACAGCTTCAAATGCAGAGAATCCAGGCTCTCACAAAAAGCTTCTGCACTGCCATGAAAGCCTCTCTGTGCCCTGACCAAAGGAAAGGTGTTGGACAGGGAAAGATTTATTAATAAAACCTCTGTTCATCCTTGAAGCCACGCTCTGCCAGCACACTCCTAATTAACAAGCCACCAGTTTGATTTCTCTGGCTCGGGCAGAAGAGAAAGGAAATAAAATTTCCCAGTATCTTATGCAACCTTAGGAGTGGTTTTAACTTTTCCTGATCTTGGGGTTTCTGGTAAGGATTCCAGGCTGTCTGGATCCAAATTGTTTTACATTTCCTCTCTGGAAAAAGGGCAGACAGTGCCCCACTATTCCCAGCTGAGCCACCAGAGTGGAGGCACCCTTTTCCTTTTCCCTCTCTTCTTCCTCTTCCCTTTTCCCTCTCCTCTTCTTCTTCCACTTCCCTTTTCCTTTTTCCCTTTTCCTCCCTCGAGGTGTGCAGGGAAAAACTGGACATGGCACTCAGCTCTGGGCTGGGTTGTAGAGAATTCTATGGACAATAAATGTTTATTTAGATGATGGAGACCAAATTCCTCAAGGTCCTTTCCAAACTCAGGCTGCAGAAAGTCACAACAGAAAAGAGCTTTTGAAGGAATGAGTCACGAACCCAAATCCTACAAGGAAAAGAATTCAAAGCAGGGCTTGGAAGAGGAAAGAGCAAAGCCAGGGGTTGGTTATGACACAAATAAACAGAATTTAAAGGCTCAGGGTGGCTGTGGCCAGCTCAGCTGGTTACTGGAGCTGATCCAAACCTGAGATAAACAGTGTTTTATGAGATAAAACAGCAATCCTTTGGGCCTGAGCCTGAGGGAGCTGCTCTGAGAGGCAAATCCCAGCAGTGGCAGAGGATTCCCAGCAGTGGCAGAGGATTCCCAGCAGTGGCAGAGGATTCCCAGCAGTGGCAGAGGATTCCCAGCAGTGGCAGAGGATTCCCAGCTCTGTCAGTCAGCGAGGTGTTCATCTGGAGAGGGCTGGCAAGAGAGAAAAAATATATAAAATATATTTATGTAGGCCTTGGACTGATGGCTGAAGAGGTTTCTGGATTTTGTACACAGAGAGTAAAATACAGCACGTGAATTAATGAAAAGTGCAACAGCAGATTTGCTTCCTAGAAAGTGTCTGTTCCTCTTAATGGGTATTGATTAAAAAAAATTCTATTTATTCTTCTCTATTAACTACCAAAATTGGATTCTGAGGCTAATATTAAAACAAAGAATTAACAGAATGATTATTTTCTATTCACTTACGGTCTGTTTTATCCATAATTGAATTTCTTGGCTTTGTCAGAGCAATTCCACCTCAAACTATCCCTTAAACCTTGGTGAGCTCTGGGCCACAGGCACCTCACCAGGTGCTCCTTTACTCCTGTCCATGTCCTGCCCCAGAACTTTTGCAGATTTGCTCAGAAAGACCCAAACTTTTCTCTTTGTTAAAAAGCTCCAGTTTTCCATGGAAATCCTCATTTTCTTCAGCACAGTGCAGGGAGTGAATTGTTAATAAAATACTTCTTATTTCCATATTCTAAAATGTCTCTGAGTTTGATATTGATTAAATCCATCCCAGTTTTGACAGAGAGCCAACATTGACATTGATTTTTGCAATCAGAGCAGATTTATAAAACCTCTGGAGCATTCTGAGCCTGATTAACAGGGGGGCTGCAGATCAGAATTAGCACAAAAATTCATTTTCAGATCCACAAGCTGCTGAAAGCAGATCATGAAGTGCCACTTAAAAATGACATTTAACAATTCATGGGGAAATTCTGTGCTTGTCCATGGATAACAATAATATTATTAATAATAATTCCAGTTAGTTATTTAGTTCATATTTAGCTAATTACTATTAATAACATTAAATATTAATAGCTATTATTAATAAAGGTATTATTATTAAAGGACTAAATAAAGTAATAAAATATTAATCAAATAAAAATAAAAAAATTAAAATATAAAATAAAATAATAAAAGACCTAAAGACTTTGCAATAAGTATCTGCTGTATTCTCTAGCTCTGGTCTCTGTCCAGGTCAGCCTTCCCAAGGCATCAGCCTCTGGAGCAGGTCAGGAGGCACAGCTGTAAAATTGGGGCTACAGCAAACTTCCAGCAACTGCTGCCTTAATTGGTGAAATGCTTTTAAGGGACAAAGGGATGAGAGAAAATCCCAATCTGATTATAGATATTGCAAAAGAAAAAAACCAAATTAAACCTTTGGATAAGTTATTCACTGGGAGTGGCTGTCTCAGCGCTGCACCCACCACCCTGGGGATAAACGTTCTGTGAAACTTCAAAGGGGACTCACAGCATCCTCCTTTGATTTCTAAATAAAAAGTTTCAGTGACTGCAGGTGCCTTGGCTGCCTCCTTGGAATTATTCCAATTTCAATTCACCGTGGCAGAAGCAGAGGAATTGAGGGTTATGGAGAGGTTCTCCCACCTGGAAGGGCTCTGGGATGCAGACTTGGCTGTGCAGAGAAGCATTTATCTTTTGATAAAAAAAATGAGATTTGTACAGATATGATGTCTAGGAAACAATTCTTCTCCCTTCTAGGACTGAAGGCACAAGCCTCAGAATTTGTCAGACACTCAGGAGAAAGACTTGGAGCTGCAATGTGAGAACAAATTGCTCAAATCTGCTGTCCTGCACCCGGGGTTAATGGCTCAAGTGTTGAACAGACTGAGGGAAATGTTGGGGACAGAGCTCCTCAATTAACCCCTGCCTGGGAGGGAAGCTTCTGCAGGGAGCAGGGACTCCCTAGCATTAAACAGCAGCTGTTCCCTGGAGAGGGAGAGAGAAATAAAATTCCAAGGAATGCCATAAATGCATAGAGAAAATGGTGAAGCTGAGGGTTAAGCAAAATCCTGCAGGATAATAGAAAATAGCACAGGCCAACCCCTGATTCTCTGAGTGCTTTCTCTCACTCAGGCACTGAGAAGTTGAGCCTGATCTTTCCACTGGAGAAATTCATATTAATATAAGGGATGTTCATTTTCAACTTTGAAAACCTTGAAGATCTGGACCAGGCAGGCTTTTTTTTTCCATGCATATAGGAAGTTTCTTATGGAAAAAAATTGAATATTTTTCAGAGGAAACTCACATCGTTTTCACAGAGGGGAAATTCATTCTGCTGAAAAGAAATTATCTCCTGGGGAAAGCAAAGCAGCTGGATGGGAAAATGACCACCTATCAAAAATGGATCAGCTCTGCCAGGCTGGCTGAGACAGAATGAGCCTGAGGAAGGTGGAAAGCAGGACAAGGAGAGGAGAGATGCATCCCAACCAATTCCATTCCCTCCCAATCCCCAACCTGCAGCCCCTCTGCCTGAGCAGGGACAGGTTAGTGACAGACCCTTGGCTCCTCTTTGGGGACTAAATTTGGGCTGACTAAATTTGGGGGACTAAATTTGGGCTGAAACTGGAGCCCTGAGTGCTTCCTCTGCTGTGCTGGAGCTGCAGGAAATCCCTCAAGTGTCTCAAGGTTGTTGTGGAATTATTTTTTTTTGCTTTTATTTTTCTACTCCACCTGTCTTAAAGTGTTTGGTAGCAAATGCTGGCTTTGATGGAGTCCCTTGGAAAGTTGTGCTGAGCTCAGTTCATTTCTTCTGAGCCATTAACTGTGGTTGTCATGTAAACTTGCCATTAAACCAGGCTTCAGTGCCAATGCTCAGCTGATTGATGGGGCAGAAATGGCTCATTTTTAAGCAAGGCACATTTTTCTTTGGATGAAATGATTTGCATCACACGCTCTTCTGATTTCTCTATTTTTCCAGGTGATTTTTATTGGGTGTTTTTAAAATTTTTTGGGTTTTTGTGTTGTTTTTTGGTTTTTTAATATATCCATCAAGTCCAACCTTGCCTTGCCTTGGTGGGAGAAGGACAAGAGCCTGCTGAGAACTGAGATGCAGAAACCAAGGATTTTTGGAGGTTTTTTTGAGGGCTTTGGGAGAAGGATCTGCCTGTGCTGGGAGCAAAGCTTGGCAGCTCTGTGGGAAGGGCAGGAGAGGGAATTCCCTGCTGAGGGCAGGGAGCTGCAGGAGCTGCTGGATCCAGGGATGCCCAGAGGAAAGGTCCCATTCTTCCTCCTCCCCTTCGAGGTCCCAGGGGTTTTTCAGCCTTTCCCCTGCCCCTCCTGCACCTTGGATTTCTGTGAATTACCCCAGGCAGGTGAATTCCCAATTTTGCCAAGCACACAAGTGAGAGGCAAAGCTCTGTGCAGCTCCTTTGTCATCTTCCCTCCCATTTAACTGCAAGGATGTTTGAGCCTCCTGTTTTAAATTCCTGTTTAAGCCTCAAGGATGATCCAGAGCCTTAATGTTTCCTCCTGACAGAGGTTTCAAGGCCTGATTTAACGTTTTCCAACTATAAATAATCTCCCAAAGGCTGTAGTACAGCTCTTATTGCACCTCTGGTTGTAGTTAGTTATTTAACTTAATTATTCACCTTATATATTTTTATTTAGCGTTCCACTCTTTTACTCTGACCACTGTGTCGGATATTATCCTAACATAATTATTTTGTATTATTATATAAAAATATTTATATTATTTTATTATATATGTATTATCCTAATGTAGTTATTTTATATGATTTTTAACAGTTTCAGTTAGCAAACTCTTAATATCCTTATCTATCCACACCACTCACGTGGCTGACTCTCAGCACGAGTCAAACTCTTCCCCTGCCCAGGAGAAAACAGCCCCAAAACCCTTCACCCAATTCAGATTTCTCCAATAAATGCAGAGTTGAGCTCATGAATATTCTGTGGTGCCTCCCTTTCACATCCCCGGGGTGTGCAGGGAACAATGGCAAACACAGGTTCTGTGAATTCCCTGGGCCTTCTGCTGCTTTAATTTATGTCTGATCATACATTTATTCAATTACATTTTTGGCAGCACAATGCCATGTATTGAAGGATGTTGCTGCTTGAACTTCAGGTTCGTAGGATTCAGAAATATTCTCAAAAAACAGAATTAAAATTTTCAGAAACCCATTGATAAAACTACAAGAAACCCTGATTTTTTCCAAAGGGAAAACACCACAAGAAGTTTCCCTTTCTGTCCTGCTCTCATCCATCCCCTGATTTATTCCAGCATTTCTGGAATAAATTTCTGCTGCTTCCAGGAATGCTCTGAAGATTTTAGGTGTCTAAGTTCCAACTTGCAGGTGAGCTTTGTTAAACTGGTGATCTGAATGTGAAATTTCCTTTCCATTCTACTGCTGTGGGCACCAGTGAAATTGAATTAAATTTTGCTTCCTTGGGTTTTTATTAAGGATGAGTTTTGCTCCTGAGTTTTGCTGGAGAAGCAACGACATCAGAAAAGCTTCAAAGATGAACAGACAGACTAAAGAAAAAAAAAATAAAATTCTGAAGGGTTCAATAAATGATCAGATAGAGAGGAACAGTCAGGGAAGCAATTAATCATAATTACAGCATTATTTAATTATCAATTTATATCAATGAATATCATCATCTGCCCCCTATCGTTAATTAAAAGTCAATTTTGCTGTTCTCTTCTGCACTCTCACACGTAATTAACCACCAGGATTTGCTTTATCTCCTAAGGAATTGCTTTGTTTCTTATTTGAACATTTGAGCAGCATCTTCTAAAGAACTGCAGCTTGTTAAATCCTTATTTTCTCCTTTCTTCCCTCCCCACCTCCCATGGAATGGGCAGAGGTGCTGGATGAGCCCAGAGGCCACCTGGGAGTGTTGGTGACATTTCACCCACAGAAAATCCAATTTTTTCACTTTTTTTTCTGCATTCAGGGCTCAGATCCCTCACCTTTTTTTGGAGGGAACTGCATTAAAATGCAAACACTTTCATAATGGAACCCTGGTTTTTATTTTTAATTCTCAGTGGGAGACAATGGGTTCAAACAAGCCTTGGATCCCTCGTTGTCCCAAAGCCTTGGGAGTGTTTCTCATTCCAAAAAAAAAGCCAAATTTCAGGAGAGGAGTGATTGCCTTGCCAAAACGACTTTTCATTGTTAAAAGAAGCAGCAGAGCTGGCTCTGGGAGGATTTCACAATCTGATATAATGGAAAGTGTGATTTTCTGTAGCTAGTGAAGATGCAAAAAGAAACGTTCTCAGAGTAGTAATGGCACCAAAATTCTTAGGAGCTTATGGGGTGTGTTTTATCCTTTTTTAAAAAAAATAATTTTTAAATTCCATTTTTAAATTTAATTTTTCTTTGAATTTTTGATTTTTTTTTTAATGAGCCTGCCTCTAGTGAAAAAGTACCTCACTGAAGATTTGAATAAATATCTGTATAAAAAAGTGTATGATTTATATATGAGATATATATATATAAAGATTTGAATACATATGCTTATAAATAAGTATATGAAACTTCATGTACTCCATTTCTTCTTTCTGTGGGGAGTGGAGGAAAAAAAGTTTCCTTGTTTGAATTTCTGCCAGGGCTGTGGGCAAACCAGAGCTTGGTGTGAGCCAGGAGTGAGAGTGACTGGAGGGAAAAAGCCCCAAAAATCTCCTTTTTCAGTGCAGGGCTTGCTGGAAGTGTTGTGTGTGCTGTTAACTCTCATTTAGAGCTGAAACCTCAGTGCCAGGACGCCCAAACCTGAGGAAATAATTCCATTTTCTGAGTGTGTGCAGAGGTTTGCACTCAGTGGTTAAACCCCAGGCACTCCTCTCCATTATCCTGGGGGAGAGAGGGAAAATGTGCTGCTGGAAAAAAGATTTTCTGCCTCCTTTTTAAATTTTTTTTTTCAGCTATCTTCTGGCTTTCTGCAGAATTTAGTGCTGATTTCAGTCTGATTTTGTGCCCATGAGACATTTTCCCATCATTAATAGCACCAAGCTTTTGGTTTTCACCTCTGAAATTAAAAGCAGTGGAAACCACTCACGCCCTTAAATTGAGAATTATATTTGCAGGACAGGGTTTGGAGTTCTGTGTGGGCTATGCCATGTAAACAAACATCTTTTTCCTTTATTGCTGACATCAAGAAGCATTTCCCTGCCTCTCAGCTTTCCCTCTGCCAGCACAGGAGAGCAATGTTTCAAGCTGAGCTGCCACTTAGCAGAGGTTAAATAACACAGGGCAAAATATCAACCCAAGGAGGGACTTCAGCCAGGCAATAAAGAGCTGCTGCTCTTCCCTCCTGTCCTTCCCAAAGCTGTTATTTGGTGATTTTCGAGGTTTTCTTGTTCAGTTTTGGGTTTTTAAGGCTCTCATTTATACCCTTGTGAGCCATGAGGGGAAAAAAAAGGGATTTATTCTCTGTATTTTTGGTGATGTTCACACAAGTGTCAGTGGTTTCTCGTGGAATTAATCCAATTTTCAAAGGGAAATCACACAATGAGAAATATTTCCTGTTGAATAAACAATTTCAACAGATCAGAAAATATCTCCTTGGATGGAAAATATCAGTGTTGGGTTTGCCCTACAAGGGGTGACTCCACCTCCCTTGTCTCTTGTACCCTCACAATGATCCCTGTGATAAATAAATGGGACAAAACCTCTCCCAGTCTGTGAAATCTTTATTATTTCTTCTAAAATTCCCCTCAAAGTGTTCTGCACACCTGCAGAAGTCAAATCCACCTTTCACCCTGCAGCTCTACCTCAGCACATCCCCTGTGCTCAGCAGAAATATTCCCATTAAAACTAAAAAAAAACCCCAGCCAAACAAAGCTCTGTGTTCTCAGACACACCACAGAGGAAAGGTTTTGTTTATTGGTTTTAAGCTCCATGTAAATTATACAGAGGGATTATATCCAAGAGTCTTAAAATCCTGAATTCTAATGAAGGCCAACCATACTTCATGGGGAAATGAAGACATCAGAAGCTGCCATTTCAGGAGCAGATTTGTAAATATTTTTGATGGTTTCATTAAAAGCAGCATAAAATAGCATGGAGAATGAGCAAGGAAATATTTACCAAAACAACAAATACACCACATTTCCAAGAGCATTAATCCGTGTCAAACACAGCCCTTAATTACATAAAAGCAGCATATTCAGGCAAGCTCTGTGTCATAAACATTTCAAATATTACCTCAGTCTGGTAATGCCATTACCCTGAAAGGCTGGCAATGAGAGCACAGCTCACATTATTAGAGAGAAAGTGGAAATAATACCATTTTTGTGGGGTTTTACTGCTTCTGAGGGAGCCTCTGGTGTTTGCAGCACTTGAACTCTATTCCCCCAGCTCTGATTTCCTTCTTGACCTCCTTTCCCATGGGAAGGCAAAATGATTCATTTACAAAAAGTCAGAATGAAACATCCCCCAAATATTCATTTCCCTGTCAAAATGATTTTCTGTGTTCAAGGAACAGAGAGATTTTGATTGCTCTGAGCTTGTGTTCTCTAAATATTGATCATTACTATTCCTACCATTTCCAATGATTAGGCAGCCCATCATTTCCTCCAACAAAATACTTCAGAATTCAGGATTTCCCTCGAGGACACTTTTAAAAACACACCTGATCTCTGCATGAAATTCAGGTTTGAATTTTCACACTCGAAGCTTCCTCATGAGTGCTGAAAGAGCTGCCTCTGGTTTTGGAGGGTGGAGGATTGGAGACCCCCAGGGAGCCCAGAGGGGGAGAGGAGGAGGCTGGGATGAATTCCTGCCCCACTCCTGACATTCCTCAGCTCCTGCAGGGCTGGGCTCAGTTTGGGAATCTGCACCAGGGCTCCAGCCTGGGCTGGGAAACTCTGGGGAAATGCTCAGCTGACAGATGAAATTCTGCTTTAAAAACTGATCACAGCCAGGCAGAAACAAAACCTTTATATCCATAAATAAACCTTGGGTTCGTTTTGTTTGGTTTTTATTAATGATTTCTTTCCATGATGTTGAATACCCCAGACAAGGGTGAGTTCCCTCCCAGCCTTGCTCAGATTCCTGTTCCTCATTCAGCCAGAGTGGTTCTGCCTCCCACCCTTGACAAAAGAACTGGAATTATTGATTTAATTGGGAGCAGCCACTGGCTGAGTCCTTTCCTGCTGAGTGAGTGAGCAAAAGCCTCTTTGGTGCTTGCCTGTGCCAGCTCAGCTCTGCTTCATCCCCCAGGACAGGAGAATTGTGGCAAGGTGGGATTTAGGGGGGTGAGCTGCTGCTATTCCCAACAGGGAATCTCCTCTGGAATCTGGGGAGGATTCAGGCAGAGCAGGCAGGTGCTCACAGCACAGCTGGCTCAGCAGAGAGCCAACAAGGGCTGGGTGTGATAATTCCAGGTTTATTCTGGGATTCAGGCAGAGCAGGCAGGTGCTCACAGCACAGCTGGCTCAGCAGAGAGCCAACAAGGGCTGGGTGTGATAATTCCAGGTTTATTCTGGGATTCAGGCAGAGCAGGCAGGTGCTCACAGCACAGCTGGCTCAGCAGAGAGCCAACAAGGGCTGGGTGTGATAATTCCAGGTTTATTCCAAAGGGGACCAGGGACAGAAGACCCAGACCCTGTGGTGTGCATGGGGTTAAAAATGGGCTCAGGAAGCCATGGGCTGAGGGCACAGGGGTGGCACAAGGGCAGGGGACACAGGGCAGCCCCCAGGGACACCACACACAGTGGGGACATGGGGAAAGGGATTCCCAGTCCTACAGGAAAATGAGATTTAAGAAGGAAGTGTTCCTTAACTACAGGCTGAGTTACTGCCTCAGAGGGGGGGAAATCATCTTCCCAATAACTTCAATAACCCAAATGCATCATTTCCAAGTGGCTCTGCCTTTCCTCCCCCTCGGAACAGCAGCAGGGTGAGATTTGCTAATTGCTCCATGATGCAGTTTGTCACCTACTTTTGTTCTGCTGTCATTGTTTTTTACCATCAGCACGAAGCCATCCCAACACTGGGCCATGAGTGTCTCCAATTAACTGATGAAAAATGACATCTGTGTAAATGCACAGTGCAAAATCCTCCCCATCTATCAGAATGCAGCATTTTCCCCCCCTGGTAGGATCCTGTCCCAGACAAGCTGAATTTGAGGGATGGGATGAAGGTTCCCAAAGTAAATAAATGCAGCTCTGGTGTTCTCACTGAGCAGATAGATGGGTCTGTGTGCCTTGGATTTCAGGAGGGGAGGGGATGATAAATCCCTGCCTGTCCTGTCATCTGCAAAAATAATGTGGCTGCATGGCAGAAAAGAGCTCTGGCAGCACAAAATCATCTAAAAGTGAAATGACACCTGGTGTTTTCTCATACTTTTTTCAAAATGAGAAGGGTTTTGAAAGCATTTCTCCATTCATGGTTAATGTGGGGGCGTATCTGTATTTATATGAAATTATTTGTATCTATTCATAACATGTTGGCAGAAAAATAGTGAGAAACTGTTTGTTGTTGTTGGCTCTGGTTATTTCAGCCTAATGTTCACCTAGAGCCTGAATAGAGCCTGGAATGCTTTGAATAGATTTCAATCAAAATACCTAAGAGAAAAAGGGAAACAAACAAATTAAGGGGCTGAAAAGGGGATGTGGAATTCAATTTCCTCACTCCAGCTGCCCTTCCCAGGAGGACAAGGAATGCTCTTGGTCCAGGTTCCAAAGGGAAGAGGGCAAAACCTTAGGTCCTGAAGGACAGGACAAGGGAAAACCACCTCAAGTTCCAGCAGGGGAGGTTCAGGTTGGATATCAGGAAAAATCCCTTCCCTGAGGAGAGGTTAAACATTGGAACAGCCACCCCAGGGAAGGGATGGAGGCCCTGTAGGTCTCAGAAAATGAGTGGAGGTGAAACTTTTCCTGGATTCAAATATGGGAATTGTCTGGCGCTGTGAGTGTGCAAAACCTGACCCTGACAAGAATTTAAACACAAATTTTCCTCCTGCTCCATTCCACCCTGTCCAAACCCAAGTTAAAACTCTGTGAAAAAAAATATTTCTTCTGCCTCTTTTTATATTTATGAATGTAAAATCCTGAAGAGAAGTCACATTTATTTGCAACTAAAACACCATCTGCTTGTGTGTGAACTAAATTGCAGTCTCATATGGGTTTGGGGTTAAAATGCTACATTTAATGATTGAAAAGTAAAAGAGCAATTCAAATTCCAGCAGAACTCAATATTTGATTGGATGCCATTTCCTTCCAGTTCCAAACAATGGTTTCTCCAAAATTCAGTGTCATTTGGAGGGAAGCTGTTGAGATGCTGCATTTAGGAAGCAGAAGGAAATGTGGATTATCTCCCTCCCATTGTGGCTGCTCATACACACAGGGAAATTCCCTGCCATTTCCTCATTCCCACTTTTGTGTCCTTTATCAGTGCCTGCCCTGCCACATAACTCAGTTTAGGTTACCCAAACCCCCTTTGTGAATTCTAGTTTGGATTTGTTTTCCCTTTTATTCCATTGAGAAAACCTCTGCTGCAGTGGTCCAACATTGCAGCTGGGCTGAACTGATCAGAACCCTTTTCCTTGCTCTTCTATTCCATGAGAAATATCACTGATAATCTTTCCCAGCTTGGTTTCTTACAGACAGACACAATACTGGGACAAGAAATAATTTCTTTATGGGAAGATAAAAAGAAAAGCTGTTTCAGTACTTAACAGATGTTCTCAGCTCTGTTTAGAACCAAAATTGCTCTGAAGTTGAGAGCTTCCTTTCATTTCCCTGTGTGAAAGTTCCTTGACTGTTTTATGAATTTTTGACGAATTTTTCAGCCATTATTTCTCCAGGTTGCTCAGATTTTATCTTTTCTTTCTCTTGCCATAATTTCTTCAGGTTCCTGAGATTTTATTCTTTATTTCTCTTGCCTGGCCTGGCTCCCTGCTCCACCAGCTCCGTTGCTCTTTTGTTCCCTGAAAGTTTGGCCAAGAGATTCACCCTGACCCCTGCTGGGATTTGTTCCAGTTTCAGGCCATTTTTCCATCTGAAAAAAAGAAGGATTCTTTTGTTGAGCTGCAGTATTTTTAGGTGCTTTCTCCTCCAGTTCAATATCCACTGAATCCTCGAGGATTTCTCCATCACTGCAGCCCGTGCCAGCTCGGATGGAACCTCAGGGCTTCTCCCTGGAAAATGGCTTTTCTCCATGAAAAACTCTTCCATTCAGGTCAGCCACCCCACAGCTCCTCCAAAGAACAAGCTGGTAGATAAAAACCACTCTTCATTTCTTATAGTTCATTCTTTGAATTCAACTATGGGGAAATTTCTGCCAGGGAAGTTGGAGCCACAGCCCCTGGACCAACTTTTCTGGGACATTACAGGGATCTCTGGGTTAATTAAAATGCCAACAGATGATGACTCAGACATATCTAATCAGATTTACAGCTAATATGGGAGATAAATGCATTTTAGAATCTCTTTTATACATGGCCAAACCTTTTTTTCTTGAGCCTCGTGCAACTCTGCTCTGGCTTTGTTGTTGATTTGTGGATTGTTTTTTAATTGTGTTGGTGAATTCTCTTGAGTTTTCCCAGCAGATGTGGGAATATTTGTCCAGATTTCTCAGGGCATTCAAGGCATAAAGTAGCAGAAACTGCATAAACCCCATTTATGTGTAAATGCAACTTTTATTTTGAGGAAAAGGGGGAAGGAAGGGTAGAGAGGTTGGTGGCAGATGTGTTTATAATTGATATTTTTTTAGAATATCAAAAATAAGCAGTCCCATACAAGTTTTTCCTTCTTTACTCCACTTCCATTTCATTTTCAAGCACCATCCCTCAGATTTCTGTGCTGCAGTTCACAAAAAGTCTGCTTTGCCCAGCTTCAAAGGAAACTATTTAAAGGCACCAAGAACTGGAGAAGGAGACATTGTCTGGGAAAAGAATGGAAAATAAGAAAACCCTCTGAGTTCCTTTTTTACCTGGTACCACTCTTTGCTGATTCAAAAAAAAACACATTATTTCAGCCTTCTGTAGCCATCTTCTACTTCTATTTTTTTTTTAGTATTTTATTTTTGCAGAATTTCAGCTCTCAGGGGTTTTTTCTCCTTCCCTTTTTTTTTTTTCTTTTTTTTTCTTNCTGCTGTATTCTCCTGCTCCTCTGTGGGTCTGGACCTGCCTTGGGAATGGCTCAGACTCTGCCACATCCTTTGTTTCGTGTTTCAGCTCCAGCTGAGCAGCAGAACCATCTCCTTCCAAAGGATTCCTGTGGTCCTTTGTAGGTGAGCTGCAGGAATTCCTGGAGAAAATGGATTGTGCACTTTATCTTTGGTTGGAGTTTCATTTATCTCTGAATGAAGGAATGGTGAGCCCTTGATCTCATCCTATATCAAATTTGTTTAATTAAGATCAATACTCACATGTCTAACACTTAATACAGGCTCAAAACTTTGTCTGAATTTAGTCCCTGAAAGGTGATTTTGATGTTCATTTTCTGGGTTTTCCTTCTAGGAGGATATGGTTTAATTGCAGTTCAGGAAAAATCATTATTTTCCTCCATTTTTGTTTTATTTTTGTACAAGTAATCACATAGACCCACCCTAAACATGAAGAATTTTCAGGGTCTGGCCTTGTGAGAAGTCACTGAAGTTCCCATCTGTGCCAAATGAAGCTGAAATTTGCTCTGAACACCACCAAAATTGCCTCCTTTTGAAAGGACTGCTCAATCTTTGGGAGAGATTCAGTAATAAAGGAGCTGACACCAAAGAGAGCTAAAATTCTCCCCAATTCTCCCCAGGTAAAAGCTGCACCTTTCAGAAAGAAACTCCACTGAATTTGCAGCTGAGGCTTCTTTCACTCAGCCTCAATCCTATATTTTGCTGGGTTTGCACAAGAATGAAATAATGCAAATAAAAGTCTGGCTCCTTCTCCTATCACCCTCCCCAGCTTTCCTGTGCCTCTATAAACTCCCACCTCTATTTTGCTGGAAATTGAATGGTTTCAGAAGTATTTACACCTGGATGTTTGGGAAGATTTCCCCTCCCAGCTGCAGCATCAGTGATGAAGCTGTAATTGGCTGTGATCTTCTGCTCCCAAAAATTGTGTTTTCCTTAGGTGGAAGGGGGGATGAAAGTTCTGTGAAGGATTCAGACTTCAGCTCAAAAACAGGGAAAAGTGGAGGAGACAGAATGTGCTCAGCAGGAGGAATATTGCCTTTGAAGAGGAATTCTAAATATTTTCAGTTTGTATTAAGTCCCCAGTCACTGTGGGGTGAACACATCCAGGAGCTCCTCTCCCCACCCTGTGGCTGCACAGGAATCACAGAGATCTCTGTCAATGGGATGGGAATGTCCTGCTCCTCTCAGTTCCTCCCAATTCCATTTTAAGTGTTCAAATATCACAGGGTTTTGCCAGACTGTTGCAATGTCAAGGTACAAGTTCTTAGTGGAAAGGGTAAAGATGTCCAGTCCTATCAACAAACCTGTCAAATTGTATGGGATTTCACCAACTTAAAGGGAGCTAATGTGATGGAAATAGTAAATTATAAACCTAAAAATATCATGTTTGAATTAACTGAGGTGCATCAGCATTGCAAAAGATGCCACTTGCAGTGCACTTAGCAATGCAGAGCGTGGAGACTGTAAATAGCATGAAAGGAATACAAATGTATTTACCCAAATGCCACAAATCTTACAAGGCAAGTGTGGAACATGCTGGGTTTGCACAAGGATTGAAATTAATAGGCATGACCTTTTCCTGTCTTGCCTTTCATCCTCAGAAATTCAGCATGTTTGCAGAACAGGCTCACAGGGATTTGTTTGTGGGGTTTTTTTAATATCAAAGACAACAAAACTTGTGATCTTGGGGGTTTTATTTTAGCCAAATAATCTCCTAAATAACAAATATTGTAACAAGCTGTATCTGAGTCATGGCAATGTTGGGTTAGCACCAAGATTTATTTACAAGCAAGTATCCAGCCTTGGATTAGCTTTTCCTGCAGATAGGCTGGGTTTAATTCTTGGGCAGGAGTGATTGGAGAGGCAAAACAGGGAAAGTTCAGTCCATTATTCTTGCAGTGCAAACCAAAGATAACATGCAGAGGATCTTACATTTAAGGAGTTTGGGTGTTTGCCTGTGCCAAAAACAACAGAGGGAAAGGGGAAATAAATTGTACCAGCAGTCAGGCATAAATTAATGTTGGAGCTTTGAACTCGGTGTGGAAAATCTCCTCTGACTTCAGCAGCAAATGAATCAAACCTTGGACAAGGTGTCAGTGGCCAGAGGAGCCTTTCCTGGCTCCTTATCCATGCTGAGTTTATGAAAGACTAAAGGAAAAGTTAAAATATTTGCCACTCCAAGTGTGAACCCGATAAAAATTTCCCACCCAGGGTTTCCTTAATTGCCCAATTTTCCAGTAGCAGTTCTTGTATCAATTACTGCCAGCAGCAGCCTTTCCTTGGCTAATTACCTCCTTGGGAATCCTCCCTGCAACTGCTGCATCCCAGGGGCTCCTGTGAGGGGCAGAGGGGCCAGGAGGGGATAATCAGAGGCTGCAGGAACTTTTCAGCTCCTCAGGGAGCCCTGACAGAGCTCAGGAGAGCTGGGGTGCTGATGCTAAACTGCAACCAAAGGCAGCACAAATAAATGGGTTCTGAGCTTTGCCAACAGCATCCAAAGGTAAGGATGAATTACATGGGTGGCATTTCTCTGTGCTGAGGTGGGTTTTGGTTTTATTTTTTCTCTCAGATTATTCATTTTCTAAACCTGTGGCATCACTACAAAATTGCACCTTCTTTTCGAATGCTTATTATGAAGGGTGCCAACAATAATTTTGCAAGAGTTAGGAAACACCAGCGTTACAATGCCAGTGCAATTTCACTTTGGTCTTTCTCCCTCTCACAGGAAAAAAGATAAATAAATGCCACAGCTAATTATAGACTCTGTGCTACCTTTTTTTCACAGGGATTTGTCTTTTCCAGTACCTGGATGGAAATGATGTCTGAATCTTTAGGATTTGCAGCAAAAGAAATTAATTTTCCATTGGAATTCCTGTTGCACTGAAGTTTTCCAGTGTAATAGAGGGGTAGGAGAAGGAAAAAATAAAGTTATGTGTCCATATCTTTGTGCAGGCAGCTCATCACTACTTGTGTCCCTCAGTTTCCCCTTTCCTAACCTGATTTTCTGGGCCCCCACCTGCAGAAATCCTGCTATTTCCCTGTTTTGGAGATCAAAGTGACCATTGAAATGAGGATAATATCAGGATTATTTGCACAAGGAACTTAACTTTGCCCCCCTGGGTTCTGCTGTGTGGATGCAGCAATTCAGAACATCTGAACACCTGCATTTGAAAGCCAGAGTGGGAAATAAACTCTGGGTAGGTGAGATCAGAGAGCAAGGAAGAGATTTGCTCCATTTCATTGCAGGTAAATAGATTTGCCATCAGCTGAGGGATAAAGCCCCTGCCTGACTGACAGGTGCTTACAGCAAATAAACTTCCTGGGAGTTCCTAAGATGGATTTCCCTGATTAGTTTCCTTCACCCTGCTCTGTGTTTCAGAACAAGGCAAAACCTCTGGGATTTATCCTGCATCCAGACTTTTCCCCTTGCATTTCTTCCTTAGCACTCTCTGAGTCTCTTTTCCAGAGGTTTCCAAACCTTCAGGTGCTTTTTCCCTCCCTGTGGGTGTTTGTTCACCACAGGCAGGGAAATGTCAGGGGGCTCCTCCTTTACCTGTCCCTGATCCACTCTGGGCTCTGCTGGAGTTTGGGATGTGGGTGTGGAGTGTGATGGAGCCACTCAACAGAGGAGAAAGCCAGGCTGGAGCTGTGTGGGATGCAAAGGGAAGGAGCTGCTGAACATCTGAAATCTCAGAGTGCAGAGGGTTCAAAGCCCAGAGGCTGGAATCCCTCGTGAGGAATTTCACCCTTAAATTAAAGAATTCCTCCTCTGGTGCCTCCTGTGTGTGATGGCAACAGTAAAAAATGGGTCCCAAAACATTTACCTTGTTCATAGGAACCAAAATTCAAATCCATAATTCACATACAATTCCTTTTTAAAACTCATTAAGCAAACAAGCCTTACTCTGATTGCAATAAATTTTCTGAGTTCGGTGCTACCTGAAATGATTCTTAAATCAAAGAAGTTCTTCTGGATTTGTTTGGTACAAGGAAATGAAAGTGAAATGAGGCACCTGCATGTGGAGAAGGAGCTGCTGGGTCAGGAGCAGCTGCAGTGGCAGAGCAGCAGTGACAGACAGATATTCTGATATTCACATATTGCTTGGGAGCTCTCAGAATGTTCAGGGCATCAATCACTCCCTGCAGCAGACAGGGTTAGGAATTCTCTGCTGGTATTATCCCCCCACCTGGAAAAAAGAAAAGCCTTCAACACGGAAAAGTGGGATTGCCAAACTGATAGTGAGGGTAATGGAGCACAGGGAACTAAAAAGGACTCGGTTTGGGGAGGGAAATTCTGTTTGCTCTTCACAAGAAGCTGCAGGGTGAACTCTGTGAGGAATCAGCAAAGCCACAGGATTGCAAAATGAAGGCAGGGTTAGGTGAGATGTTGGGATTTTGGGATATTGGGCAGGAATCCCTCCCTGGGAGGGTGGGTGTCGTTGTTGGACACGAAATAAAGATGCTTGATTCTAGTTCAAAGGCAAAAAAACATCAGAGGGCTTTATTTACAATTCATTCAGCCTTTTTGTAATATGCTGTGCTAAAAAGGCACATTATTGGTGCATAGGACTGACACCTCTCTGCATTGGTTAAGTAACAGAAACAGCACCTGGGAGAGGGACTGTTATGAGAAAAATCTTGTTTACTTAGAAATGTTATGAGAAGAAAATAGTTATTTACAGAGATTGTCCTTGAAAGAAACTTCTCCCAAGAAATCTTCCCTTGGGAAGAAAAATCAGCCACTGACAGGCTGAAAACCTTTCAGACTCAGAAATATCAGGCCCACAGATGGGATGCCCTGGCAGAGGGTGCCCAGAGCAGCTGTGGCTGCCCCTGGATCCCTGGCAGTGCCCAGGGCCAGGCTGGATGGGGCTGGGAGCAGCCTGGGACAGTGGGAAGTGTGGAATGAGATGATTTTTAAGCTCCTTTCCAACCCAAAGCATTCCCTGGCTCTGCCCACCTGGCCCAGGATGCTTTTTGCTCAGCACCTTTGTGTGCAGGTTCAGCTGGGTCAGGTCAGAGCCTCTAAAGCTGACACTGCAGAGGAGCTGGGTGTCTGCTCCATCATGAAAACATTCATGCAGCCAGCATTTACAGCCACCAGCTGCGTGGGGATCTGTAAATATCAGCCAGGAGCTGAGCAGGAATGAGTATAAATAACCAGCAGGGCTGGCTTGCAAGCACAGCTCTGTGTTGAACATGCACAGTGGGAATTCAGGGCCAGAATGGGGCACTGGGTTGCAATCAGCTCACGTGTGATGCTGCTGCCTCAAGCTGCTGAAAGAGCTGCTCCTGTTTTCTCCAAGTTCATTTTTAAGGAGTTTTTCTGACTTTTATGAGGTTCTTTCTGTTAAGCAGATCAGCTCACTGAAAATTCTGCTTTCATGGACTCGAGCAGATCTGTCTGGACAGATTTGTTTTGTCACTGATGGCAAAATGAAACAGGTTAATTTCAACCTACACATTAGGTTGGATTCACTGTATCTGTCAGAAAAAGCAAAAATCAGAGTATTCTCACCATCACTGGTGCCTAGAGAGACCAGAGAAGCTGTAAGAGCAAGAACCAAGTACTCAGACTATTCCTTTTTCTCCTGGAGCTCCTAACACAGTTGCAGAGTCTGAATCTTTATTACATTTGAACAAAGCCAGTGTTTTATTTAGATTGCCAACTTGTCAGATTTTAATAGCATAATCTATGTAGCTGAAAGTATGAAACTGTAGAAATGGAGTCTTTTATCTGCTTTCATATTCTAATTCCTGTGAGTATTTTTGTAATAACTACAATCCAGGAGGTTTCTGAAATACATTTATGAGCAAGGCATTTCAGAGCCATGAATGCTCACTCTGAAAGGGCCCGAGAGACATCTCCAAACCCAAAAAATGTCATTTTCCCGTGGACTGTCCTTTTCCTTGGCACTGCAGCTCCTCAGGGACCCTCCCAGGCTCCAGCACATCCATGGCTCCACACAGAGCCCCCTTCCCTCCTGCCTCCCAGGGATGCTCAGGGAAGCTGGAGCTCCTGTGGGCTGACAGCTGGGAAAGGTCACCAAGTTCAGTCAATCCAAGTTATTTCCAGGGCATCACAACCTGGGGAGGGATCCAGCAGAGCTCTCCAAGTGATCCAGGGGGGAAGCACTCCAGGATTTGTCAGAGCAGCCAGCACAGGGAGGGCAGAGCTGTCACTGCTGCTCAGAGCAGCTGCGTGGTGGCTGCCCAAAAAATGGGTTTGGTTTGGTTTTTATTTTCTTGTGGCAAACCTTCAGGGGCTTCACAGCCCAGTGAAATGAGCTCACATCTGATCCATCAGAACCTGAGCTCCTCTGAGGAAAGTTTAGCTCACATCTGATCCATCAGAACCTGAGCTCCTCTGAGGAAAGTTTATCTGAGAGCTTCTGTCGGTGGGGAGGGGAGGAACATCAAACACTTCCAGGTGGGTTGTAAAGGATGAAATGTGGTGGTTCCCTCCCTGTGAACACTTGTATGGTGTTGCTTGATCTGGTTTGATCACTCCATGGGGTTTGATCCCTGCAAACTCCTTAAAAATGGGATGTTTGTGTCGTGGTGGGGTTTTAACAGGCTTTAAACCATGCAAGACCTAGGAAAAGACCTTATCCCTAAGACCTTATCCCTTCCCCAAGGAGTAAAAGCCACTGTGCCAATCCCTGGGCACTCCTGCTGTGAGCAGGCAAATTTTGTGACAAAAGAACAAAAAATAAAACATCCTTAAATCCCCACTGATGGGAACAAACTCCCCCCTCACATCCCTCCCATGCCCATCACAATCCTGCTTTTCCCCGATGTGCATTTGATAGCTCCAAGGAAAGCAAAGCTCAGGGAGCATCCTGGCAGCTGCTGGGTGTGCTGGGGATGCTGTCCTGTCCCTGGGAGCTGACATCTCCATGGGGAGCAGGGCTCTGACCCCACCTGGGACACGCAGGAGCCCTCCCTGTGCCAGCCCAAATCATCCCAGGCTGCTGGAGAGAGGGAAAAGGAGCAGCACAGGGAGGGGGAACAGCCCCAGCAATGCCCTGCCTTTGTTAGGGCTGCCTGGAGTGCATTATTTCAGTCAGGTTTGCAATCCAGGGGGGAAAAAAATAAAAATAATCCTTTTTTTTTTTTGAGCTCAGCACCTACTGTTATTCCTTTGTTCTGACAGGTTTTTGGCAAACAAACCCAAAAAGTAACCGGACAAGACAGTTCCTAAAATATAAAAATTAGTTTGTAAGAAAATATAAATATGCATAATAGTCTATAAATATGCAACAAGCTAATAGAATAGAAAAAAAAATTTAAATATATTTCCAAAACCAGTAAATGTACTCTCAGCTAAATGCCAAGCACCCAGCCATTTTAACCCTTTATTTCTATCCCCTTGTTGCCTTTTTTTAATTCAACTTTTTAAATTTTACCAAAAAAAAACCCTCGTTTTTCACGTGTTTTAACCCCCCCCCATCAGTTGGATTTTGCTGCAGCCGATGTGAAAACGCCACGCTCAGAGAGTGCTGGAGGTAAAATTCTTCCTCCCCACCTTTTTGTGAGGTTTTTTTTCTGCAGGCAGGAAAACAAAATGCTGCAGGTTCCTCCTGCCACGTCTTAAATGCAAACACCAGCTGCTCCTCAGCGAGGACAAAGAGGAAAAAGCAGATGGTTTCTTTTTAATGCCGTCCTGGGAAAGTTTGCTTGAGCACAAGCGGCTTTCTTCTCCTCTCCAGCTGGCAATTCCCACGTGGGAATGGGCTGGCTTCAGCTGATTTTATCTGATTTTATCTGATTTTATCTGATTTTAGCTGATTTTAGCTGATTTTAGCTGATTTTAGCATCATTCCAGGTGCCTCAGCAGCCCCCCTGTGTCATAAAAAGGAACATTATCCCTCCCCAAAGAGAGAGCCAAGGGCTCCCCAACAGAGCTGCTGGAAATATTTCTGCTGTCGAGTTGGAAATGTGGCCAGAGGTAATGGGAAGAGAAAAGAGGCAGGGTGGGGATGGGAGAGAATAGAATAGAATAGAATAGAATAGAATAGAATGGAAAATAGAATAGAATAGAATAGAATAGAATAGAATAGAATAGAATAGAATAGAATAGAATAGAATAGAATAGAAATTTTAAAATAAAATAAAATAAAATAAAATAAAATAAAATAAAATAAAATAAAATAAAATGTAAGTGTGGCTGCAGATGCAGCAGTGGCAGAACTTTGGTGACTTTTGTACATCAGTGAGGAGAGCTCTCCCTGCCATCCTTGCTCTGTTCCCTCCTGTCTGGATATCAGGTGTGAAAACAAACGGAGTTTAGGAGGAAAATCTCTGTTAATTTTGTGTTCAGGCCATGCTGACCCTAAAGGACTGCATGGTCAGAGCTGGAATGAAAGACTCTGGTGGCAAAAACAGCACCTGTAGCAAGAGAGAATTGTGAGAACACTAAATCAGAGCAAAACTGTAAATTCACACTGTGGAAATGAGTTTGTCTGGTCCAACACCCTTTGAGCACTGAAGGTTCCTCCCAATTCTTTCCATTTGCCCCTTGCAGTGGATTTTACTGGGGGGGATGAGGCACAGGGGCAGGGCTGGCATTTCAGGAATATCAGATTCAATCCCAGAGCAGCTGCCAGCCCAGGGGCTGAGGTGAAAGCTGCTCTCAGCTCCTGCCCTGCCCTTTTTGAGCACCAAAAGCACAAAATTCAGGATTTTCTGCCCAGCAGGCTCTGGGCTTTGCCAGCAGATCCCTCCCTGCATTTCTCCCTGCAGCTGCTCCTTCGTGCTTCTCATTTTCTCTCCTGTTCCTTCACCTCCCAACCATTCCTTTTCCACCCCAGAACTGAACCATTGCCAGGCAGCCTCTGGCTCATTTAAAGCTTTCCTTGGGAGCTGTTAAAATCCAGGATTTGCCCTAATTTAAGGGCCAGTCAACCTTTCCTCTCTGCAAGCCATTTTTTGGGAGTTTCAACCACTGCTTACGCTTTATCCTCTGGATGTTTAATCTGTACTCTTTTAAAGCCAATATTTCTTAAAAAGAAATGGCATTAGTATAATAATATCACTGCCTAATCAAATATTAATGCTTTTCTAAATGTTTATTGTGTTGTTAAATTAAATTATTTCCATGCAAGAGCAGAACAGAGGGCTCCCATTCTACAAAGAAAACGGCGTTAAATCAAATATTTGGCCATTTAGCAACAGTTCTTTGTTTCCTCTTCCCTTTTTAATTTCCTAAAATTGAAACAAAAATCACAGAAAAAAAAATAATTAGGAGAAATTATGTATTCTCTTAATTTATTAAACATTTTATTTATTTTACAGGTGCAGTGCTAACAAAAAAAAAAAAAACCACTAGGAGTTACCCTTGGCTCTAAACCCCTCCCTGGCTGGATATTTCCCAGCAATGGCTGGGATTTGCTCCTTGTCAGAGCACATCTCCATAAATCCCTTCAGTCTTTAAGGGTGAAACCATCAGCTCTGGATAATCCCCTCCTGCAGGCACAAAGCTCCTGACAAACGCAGCTTCCCCTGAAATGGGTAATTCAAATGATGATCCCTCCGTGGCTGCACTGCCAGGTGATGGGGTTTATACATATATATTTATTTATTTATTTTTAAAAACATTTTTGCTACTCTAAGACCCTGCCATGAGTTGTTTGGAGCTGCCTTTGTTCAGAGACTCTCAAAGAACTTTGAGCACCAATTAGAACACAGATGAGCAGCTGGAATTGTTGAGTTCGTGGTACTTTGGAGTTCCTGAAAATCCTTTTGTTCTATAAAACAGCTCTGAAAATAATAAACAGGGACAGAGACAGAACAAAAGCCAGAAGATGAGCAAGACAGCAAAGGAAAATCAACTTGAGTTTATTTCTATCTCTCATTATTTTGTATTTTCTTCCATTTGGGAGACTGATTGCTCTGAAAACTCAATCCAGTCACCAGCTTCTTTATCAAAATTGTCTTCAGAGCTACAAAAGTTCACAGAGAGCTGGTGACATAAAGTTGTTTGGAAGTGATTATTCCCTAGCACAAAGCACTGCAGGTAGCACTGACAATAACCCAGGAGATCCTGGTTTAGATGGAAAAGGAAATCCAGCACTGGCAATAACCCAGGAGATAGATCCTGGTTTGGATGGAAAAGGGGAAATGTTAGCACTGGGAATAACCCAGCAGATCCTGGTTTAGATGGAGAGCAGGGAATTCCAGCACTGACAACAATCCTGGAGATCCTGGTTTAGATGGAAAAGGGAATTCCAGCACTGACAACAATCCTGGAGATCCTGGTTTAGATGGAAAAGGGGAAATTCCAGCCAGAGTCTGAGGTCCTGGCGAGGTTGCCCTGCAGGTTTGGCTTCTGTGGGTGGCTCTGAAATTTTCCCAAATTCTGCAGAGAAAAGTCAATGTGGAGCTGGAGTAAAAACCTCTTTTTTTGAGGATTATTAACAAAACTGCCCCTTCCAAGGCAGCCCTGGCCATGCTTGACACCTGCCAAGTGTCCTTGGACACAATTTGCTTGGTTTTCTTTGGAGTCCTTTCCTGATTTCTGGAATTCTGTGCCCTTTATGCAACACCCTGTTTGTATCCTCCCAGCAACCTCTAGCAAAAGCAGCTGAATTTAAAGAATTTAAATTTTCTATTTTCCACAAAGCACTGTGTGCGTGTCCTAGGATCTGGGAATGGCTTAAAGGGAATTTAAGGATCATTTAAGGATCATTCATTCCACCCCTGCCATGGCAGGGACACCTCCCACTGTCCCAGGCTGCTCCAAACCCATCCAGCCTGGCCTTGGGCACTGCCAGGGATCCAGAACAGACACAGCTGCTCTGGGAATTCCATCCCAACCTCTTCCCACCCTCCCAGGGAGGAATTCCTCCCCAAATTCCCACCTAACCCTGCTCTGGAGCCCATTCCCTGTGCCCTGGCACTCCTCTGTCAGTGCATCCCCAACTCCCAGCCTGTCTTTCCCAGGATTTTCCTCTCCCAGCCTGTGGCAGCATGGAGAATGTCCAATTCCCACATTCCCAAAAATCAGGCAAAAATCCAACTGCTGGGTCAGGATTAACTCCTGAGAGGCACAGGGAACCCTTTGGAAGGGACGTGGTGAATGTGGAGACAAAGGCTGGCATTCCTCAGCCCTGGCTGGGAACCACTTGGAATGAAAAGCTGATTTCATCCTGGCAGGAAAACTCTGTGTTTGAACCAAGTGTGACAGATGAGGAGCAGTGAAGGAGCTCTTGGGGTGAGGGACATTTATCTCCCTGCTGCAGGTTTATAAGGGATAAGTGAAACTGCCCAGTGCAAAATAAACATCAACTCCAGCTTTGATCCACATCTCAACAAATCTCAACAGAAAAACCTGAAACAACACAAGTGAGAATATTATTTTAGTAAAACAAGCCATGCTGTTAGACAGCTTTGGAAGGGTTTTTTTTTATTATTATTATTAAGCCATTTTGCTGTTAAAGCATTGCTTGGTTTACTCCAACATAATTAAATAAAATCTTCACCAAGAGTCATGAAGAGCTGGGAGTTCTCTGGGTGGCATTTTGCTCTGCAGCTGTCCTGCAGGGAATGCTCACAACTCCAGTGCTGAAACAATACCTCAGAAATGATTTGATGAAGGCTTTTATTGCTGCAATAAAAACCTGGGGCTCCCTTTTGTGCACAGCACAGCTTCATCTTCAATAAATGTTTTTGGTTTTGTTTGGTTTTGTTCCAGTGAGTGGCAGACAATGTTTGTAGCTGGTGGGACTTTTTTTTTCCCCCCTACTATTTTCAAAGTGTTGAGCTCAATTTCCAGTATTATTGTTGCTCACATTGATTTTAAAAAGGAGAAAATGAAATGGAGTGAGTTCAGGTGGATGTTTTCTCACCAGTTCCACATCCTGAATCAAGCATTGTATGTAATTTATATATGGGATGTTCTGAAGAAAGCATTGCCTCTCTCTGTATAAATAATTTACGCTTTTTAATATTTCAGCACAACCAGTGGAGCTGATGCTGCTCGGAAAAAAAAATAAATTCCCTATCCAAGCAGCAAAATGTTCCTCAATTCACCATATATAAAGGATTTTAATAATTGTGTATAGTAGAGGGTGATGCTGAAAACAAGAAAATACATCTCTCAGATGGGAACTTGTGCAAAATACACGCAGGAGAGGGTTTTAATTATTAACTAGTGAGGAAAGAGTTGGTAAAACATCAGGAAACAAGTGAAAAAAACCCTGAATTCCACAGAGAATTTTCAGATCTTTACCTGCATTTCTTATTACCCAGGTATTGCTGCAGGCTAGGGATTTTTATTTTTAATATAAATTGTGCTCAGTTTACACCTTTCGGTGTGGGATGTCCTTCAGGACCTTTGCCTTTCTCTGCTGGGGTATTTTGAGCTCACCAGAGGTGTTGGAAATATTCAGGGTTTGGTTTGCTGTGGCCAAGGGTTTAAATTCAGTTTACAGGTGCAAAAACATTGTTTGCAGAAAGTGCCTGTTCAAACTAAAGCAAAAGGAAGGGGATGTAAATTCAGAAAATCCAGGTGCCACAGAGGGCAAACTTGGAGTTCTTGGCTGGGAAATTTGGGCAATCCTTTGTGCTCCTAGTGCCCTGTGCCCCACAGATCTGTCTCTAAAATTTGACCCCTTGTGTTTAAAGTTATACCCACACATTTAAATTTTGTAACAGCTGAAGTATAGGATAATAAGAATGCAAGAAAACAGAGACAAATGATTATTTTTGTTGTTGTTATTGCTGTTCTTTTGATGCAGTATAAAAAAAAAAAAAGTACAGCTGTGAGATCAAGTCAGGTTTGGGTTACAGGTTTTGTTTTGGTTTTGGGGTTTTTTTTTCCCTCAATAAAGATGTTCAGGAAGTTCTTTAAATAAGGGATCTGGGTTGTAGATCTGTCATGCAGATTTCCCAGCCAGCAATTAAAGCTCAACGTTTACAGGCACTTAGATGAGGCAGATGTATTCCTGGCAAGGGAAAAGCAACAGATTTTGAAGGATGCTGACAGCCCTTTATCCTCAGACAGGAAAAAGCCTGCTTAGGAAGCCCTGCAGTAAGTAAATTATTTAGCTCATCCTGTGTTACTTAACAATTCTGTTATTTGATTGTTGAGGACTCAGTAACAGAGTGAGAAAACCCAATTTGTCTCCAGCAGAAAAAGCAAAGTTTCCCAGGGAAGGAGATTAGGTTTGTAAGAGCCACATGAAGTGTTTTCATCTCTTATCCTAATTTAAACCAAATTACTGGAGTGTTTTTTTCCCCTCTCCTAATGGCAGTAGATCTCCTGTAATGTGGAGACACTCAGCAAAGCCCTGCAGTGAGACTGTGCTGATGGATGGATTTCTGATGGATTTCTGATGGATTTCTGCCAAGGGCAATCAGTTTGTGTGCAGGGAAAGGAGAAGTCCAGGGAGTGTCCTGGCAAAAGCTGCTCTGTGTGCAGGGCTCTGTGGTAGGGGGAATGGCTTCAAACTGGCCCAGAGCAGCTTTGGGTGGGATATTGGGAAAAAGTCCTTCCCTGAGAGGGTGGGCAGGCCCTGGGATGGAATTCCCAGGTTTGCTGTGGCTGTTCTGGATCCCTGGCAGTGCCCAAGGCCAGGCTGGATGGGTTTGGAGCAGCCTGGGACAGGGGAAGGTGTCCTTGCCATGGCAGGGGGGCAATGAAATCTTCTTTAAGGTCCTTCCCACCCAAACCATTCCCTGATTCTGTGACATTTACAGAAATTGCTTCATAGACACCCAAAACTCATCTCCCTTTCCGTTACAAACCACAGCAAAATAATGAAAAGTTCCCAGTTTGCTTTGCCCCTGCTCCTCATTCTGCCCACAGCATCATTCCCTTCCCCTGCTGCTGCTCCCTGCAGTCCTGGCTGGAGCTCAGAACTGCAGTCACACTCCTCCTGATCCTGCACAATTAAGAGGGAGCAGTGAATACCATCGAGTCCAGGGTTATTTTTAATTTCCATTTCTTTTTCTCTGTGATTAAACCCTGCCTTTGATATTTCAAAGCATGAGTGCATCTCCTTCACCCTGAACTAAAGAAAACCAAACCAAACCCCAAACCCTTTCTCCACTGAATAGTTTACTAGAGGAACAGCCAGGGTCACCTGGAAGCAGCTGAGGGTGACCTGCAGGGATCTGAGCCTTTCCAGACACCCCCTAAGTGATCAAAAATTAATTTTGGCCGGGTCCCTTTGGTGAAACAGAGAGGTGGGAACTCTCTCTTCTCTGGAATGTGAATTTTCTGCACTCTCTCTCTGCACTGGAGTTCAGTGCCTGCCTGGAAAAAATATTTTCACACAGCTATTTCTTATTTCCTGGGTGAAGGAGTCCATTTGGCTCTAAACCTCCACTTATTTTACAACATTGCAGGAAAAAAATAGGCTTATTTTTAAGAACAGTCTCCACTTGATAGAGTATTTTGTTGTACAATGAATCCTCTGATTTGTGCTGGCCCCAGAGGCTGTAAAAACCCTTCCACCTTGCACACCTGAAGTGCTGTGAAAGTTTAAAGACATCAGACATTATTCAGGGAATTACTGGAGATGGTGTTGTTGAATGGCTGGAGAGCTGAGCAGGGATGGGGGGAAGCAAAGTTTGCATTTGAAAACAAACAAAAAACAAGGAAGAAACTGCCAGGGAGTTCCCAGAGAAGCAATGAAGGAAGAGCTGCCCAGGGAAGGGCTCAATCCCTTTTTAATGTTCTGGGTCACCCTGCACAGTTTTTCCAGGGAAAATCACAGCTGGGCACGTGTGCAAGGGATATGTGAAATAAATAAATGACAAATTCACACTGAATCCCCTCTGTCTCTGGGGATAAAATGCAAATGTTGTTGTTTGAATGGGCACAGCAGAACAAACACCCACCCACCCCAGGATTGGGTTGGGATGTGGTGTTTTCCTCCAGGACTGAGCAGAAATCATCACTTTCTCTTTGATTTGTACCTCCAATTGTAAATCCATCCAATTGCTCAGTCATGGGTGATCTATCATTGATCTGGCCTGGATGAATTTACTGTTTGTGTGTTGGTTCTTGGGTAGAAATTCCAAATAATCAAATCCCTGCACAATCTTTCCAGCACAAAGCCCCTGCCCTGGTTATACCTTTATGATTTTTGAGTCATCTTTTGCCCTGCAAGTCAATAAATGACTCATTCCTGGTCCTGCTAATGAATTACTGACCTGGGGCAGAGATTGCTGTGACAAGAAGCAGCCAAATCTATTAATGTTAACATCACAAATGTAAAGCCTGGAATTAAAGCAGAGCTAATATTGAATCTTGCTCTCATTTCTCCTAAACTGTTTGAGCTCAGGATGCAGCTGGAAATCACTCTCAGAGAAGATTCTGTGATAAAACAAAAAAAAGTCCCAATGACCAAAAGGCAAGATTTGGAATGAATATTTCAGAGTGGCAGAGATAAAGCAGCCACATGATCCAAACAGAACTTTAATCAGATGAAATAGTTCTGGTGAGTAATAAAAGCCAAGAACTCTCTTGTCTCAGGGCTAATAATTCATTTAACCTGGCAGATGTTTCAGCAGGTCTGGGTGACTCCAAATGGAAGTTTCTGGGGGATGCTGTGCACTGATAGATTTGATATTTGGCAGCTATCATAGCACTTCATTCCTGAAATAAAGCTTTTGTACTCCAGGCATACAATTAGACACAAAGCACTGCATTCATCACCTCTTCCCTAACTTCCTATCATTATTTGTCAAAATCTTTTCTCACCATTTTTTTTTTTGGCCCTGTCAAAACCGGATTACTTTTCCTTTAGAAAGTGATTCAGCTCAACTGAAGTTAGGAAGGGTTTTTTTTTCCTCCATCACTTCTAAGATTAGCTCTGATAGTGCTGGTTCTGCTCAAACACCCTTCAGAATTCACAATGAGTTCAGCAGGGCAGGGTTTCAGGACTGCCTCATCTTTTTTTGACACACTCTGTCTTGTCTTTCTCCTCCTGCTCAGCTACACAACGCTTCTACATTATAATTTAATATGAAACAGGATTCTGAGGGCGTATTACAAATAGAAAAATCCTCCTCTGAGTGAAGATCAAGTGCATGACAAAGCCCTTTGATTTATTCTCATTCCACAGCTCTGTCCATTCTGCATTTATCCCTTGATAACAATTTACACTGTGCTTTTATGTCTTGTTTGGGTTTGTTTTGGGGGGTTTTAAATCAGATATATCAGAGATATAAGAGCTGACAGAATAATGCATTGGGAAGATTTTTAACTAGAAAATAATTTCCTTCTATTTGAACTCTCTGTGAATTCTTCTCAGAAAAGTTAGAGTGAACCACAAGACTGATTTTTTTTTATTTCCTCCTTAAGTGATCATTTAATTGTGTGGGCAGTGTGGTTTAAGAGGAGGGATGCTGGCAGTCTCCAGCAGAGATTACTGATGCCTCTAACCCAGCTCAATTTCCCAGCCCTGGGGTTTCCCTGGGAGCAGCAGGGGAAGGAAAGCCCTGATCATTTCCCCCAGCAAATTCCAGCAGAATGATTGCACATCCCACAGTGCCAGTAAATCTGGGCAGAGGGGATGGGTGCCCTCCCCACCAACACCCCTGGAAATAATCTCTGCATTCCTGACTGCCATTCACTGCTCAGCACAGCCACATTCATTCCCAGCACCGGGACAATTTGTGGCTGCTGATAAGCAAAGGAGAGGAAAAGTCTTAATTCAGAGCCTGATTCCTCACAGCAAATGCTGCCAGGGCTCTGCTGTGGGTTTTTGTTCTATTAAAGGTCTGTTTGCATCAGTCTCAGGGGTGATCCCATCCCGTGCTTCCACAGCTTAAATGTTGGGAATCAGGGAGTGCCACTGGCTGTGAATCCTGCCTCGTCTTTGAGGAGTTCCTCACACTGACCTGAACAGACCCTGCATTGATTTCTGGCTAAATGAGAGGATTTTAGGCACAGGAATGGCTGTAAATTGCTTTTCAGCCATTTTTGTACACGGAACATCCACCAGTGAAGGGAATGAGCCAAGGTGGTCTCTTTAAAATGTGTTCAAAGCTTCCCAAGGAGCATGAATTCAGTGTGTGGGACCTGACAAACAAACCTGAGCCTCCCTCACCTCCTCCTCCTCCTCCCAGTGCTGCTGTCTGTGCCATCAGCAGGATCAAACCCTGAATAATTGAGTAGGATTGAGCAGGAGTCACCAGAGCAGGAGCATCCCCTGCCTGTGTGCAGGATAAAGTCACTGTGCTCCTGCCTGTAATCACTGACAGCCTCAACAGGCTCAGCCTGGCAGATCAGAAACATCAACCCACACAGTGAGGGCTGGGTTTTGCAACATCAAACACACTTTAATTGTTGTTGGTTAAAGCTGCAAAGCCCTTTAGGACCTCAGAGCAAACCTGCTGCAGCAAGGCAGGCAGGTGTTGCCTAAATCAGGTTTTAAAACTGCTATTAACAATGAGAGCTGTAGGATTTCTGATTTAAAACATCATTTCCCCCACGCTGGGTTATGTTGCCATAGACAACAAAGGAAGTTTTTGCTTTTATTTCCCAAAATGAGCAGTGCAGCTTTCAAAGGTGAATATTTGCAGTGTCCTGCTGGATGTATGAGCTGCTAAGGATGGGTCAGATAATAGGATTATAAATTGTGGGGGGTTAAAATTGTGGTTTTACAATGACAGGTGGAAATTAATGATATTTATCAGCTATGTAACAACAGCTGCTGCTGGAAATGTGGGACCTTGCCTGCATTTCCCAAGGCCTGGATGCCATGGATGTGTGTAAAGTTCCCTCTGCTCTCCCAGCTCTGTGTCAGCCTCTGGAAATGTCCAGGCCCAAGTGATTAAAAAAACAAAAACCCCAAAAAAACCCCTTTGGATCTGGTCCAAACACTCCTTAACTTTATTTTCATTGGCAATGCTGACAGGTTTTGTTGAGAGGTGGTTTCAGCACAGTCCAGATCTCCTGCCAGGAGTGGAGAACGGGGTGGGTGCTGTTGGTTTGGGGGTTAATGATATTTCTGGGACATTTATAGGTTGGCTCAAGCCTTGCCCCATTTTGTTGCACAGATTTTTATGCATTGAGAGCAGTTTTGTCAGGTCAGGGCTGTATTTTGTCTCATTGTAGGGCTCCTAAAAGTTAATTCTGTGTTTAATTATCCCCACTTGGAGCTCTGTAGGCTCAACACAGGAAACAAAACTCGTGCATTCCAGTGTGGGAATAATTCAGGATTCTTCAAGGTTATGGACCAGGTGAAATGTGTCACCAGGGCCCAGCCTCTCCCAAAAATCTGCTGCTGAACTTGCAATGACAGGGCCAGAAGTGCCCAGCAGTTCATTGCCAGGTAAACCCTGTAAGGAGCATCTCCAGGTTCATTGTGACACAGAAACGTTTCACAGATTCAAATCGGTTAAATGTGGAAATCAAATTTGCCACATCAATCACCAGCAAGTGAGAGAAGCTGAAACCTGGGGAAATAACTGGTGATGAAATCAGGCTCTTACAGACTCTGAGAGTGGCATTCTAGGGCAATTCCAGCTTTTATACTTCCCTAATTTCCTCTTTGACTTTTACTGCCAATTGCTTTAGCTGTGGATTAGGAAGGGAAGGATGGGAGCACAGCTCTGAATGATGGCCACAAAATGCCACAAATTTGGAATTAAATACAATTCCAAATACCAGCAGGCAGGATTCATCTGTCTGAGGCAAGAAAAACCCTGGAAAAATCAGAGAAATGGGAAATTCTGGTGGAAAACTGCTGGGAAGGCAGACCCCTGAGCAGTGGTTCAGCAAAAGCCTCCAGTCTTTAGCTTTAAGTAAACGAGCTTGTTAAACTTGAATATTCCTGCCCAATTAATTGAAATGGCCATTAATTATTAAATGAAGTCGAACTGTACTAATGGGCTGCATAAGCTGAGGAATTAACACCTCAAGCTGTAACAATCTTCTGGTCTGAGGTCCCATGCAGAGAAAAGGAAAGGAACAAAAGAGAGAAAAGAGGCAGAAAGGGGCTGTGAAGTGAGGAGTCTGCTTGTGCTTGTTCCACTCAGCTTTCCTTCACTCCTGTGGTCATCAGAAAAAAAAAAAATTGCTCAGTTTTTGGACCACACAGATTTTTTTTAGGTGAATTTGGGGTGATAACAGTTTGCCAACCTCCCTTTCTGTGATTCAGTATCAGTATTTCAATCCACTCCTCAAAGTTCAAAGATGAAGAGAGGAGAAGTTCAATAACCACGAAGAATTGAGAATTATGTATTATAAGGATTAGGACAGTGGAGGGAAGGGGAATAAAACCTGTGAAGTTTCAGGTCTGTTTCCAAGCAAAATTTCTCAAGGGAGGAGGGAAAAAAAATTACACTGCAGCTAAAAATGAAAATGGCAAAATAAAATATACACAAAAGGTGAGAATCAGGTATTAACTCCAAAATTCGATTTTGTGCTTTCCCAGCTGGAGAATTCGAGGGATTTGGAAGGAGATCACAAACCAAAACACAGAGAAAAGGGGAAGGGAAGGTGGTGGATGCAAAGGACTCCTTGTACAGTGACTTTGGGGTGATATTGCCATTCATGCTGTGAGAACTGGGATGTTGAGAATTGGGATCTTGGTACCATTTTAGTGCCCTCTTGATTAATTCCTTGTACCTCAAACACCTTTTCTGGTACATAAAACACTCCAAGAGGGGCAGCAGCATCAGCCATGCTCTGGTTTTGCTATGAGGAACACTTAGGGTGGTGCTTTATTTGCATTTTCATTGCATGTGCAAATATTTGTTTTATTTATCTGGGTAGATGACAAGACAGGTGAGGCTGTGCTAATGAGCTCTGCAATAAAGCCACAGAAAAAAATGCCACCAAAACAGCAGAAATAAATAAAAAAGCATCACAGTCCTTCTCCTTCTCACTCCTGTGCCTCCCTCTGCATGAATCCAAGCCCCAAATTATGAATATTTTTAGGACAGCGAGTCCTGTGAGGAACTGGCAGAGAATGAATCAGAAAAGTCCCAGCACTGAGGTTCTGCCTGTTCCCAAACTCGTTGCTGATCTGGGATGTGGGCAGAACTGTTGGGCAAAGATTTCTTCAAAGGAAGTTGTGGACATCAGTGAAAGAAACATCCTCACAACCCAACGTTTTCTGCCTCAATTGTCACCTGCAAAACTGAGAACAGGCATCAGTGAAAGAAACATCCTCACAACCCAGCGTTTTCTGCCTCAATTGTCACCTGCAAAACTGAGAGCAGGCCTCTGTGCCCAGGATTTCAGTGAGGCTGTCAGATGTGCTGAGGTATTTTAGGCTGTAGGTGCTCGTTCCTCTTTGAACCGAGCTCCTTTCATGGGGAACACCAAAGAGCCCTCAGATGACAGCAGTGTTCCCTTACATTTGGGCTCTTTTTTCAACAGCTGCTCCAAAAATCTGAACCAAATCTCTCCAAACTGAGTTTTCTGTCCACCACACAGAGCTGAGACCCTGGAATTGCTCTGTGCAGGAGGAACAAAGCTGTTATAACCCTGGGAACAAAAGCCTCTGGACTTTCCCCTTCCCAGTTTGTGCCTCAGCCTGGGAGCCTCTAAATCAACAGAGAAATGGAACAAATGCAGCTCTCCAAGAGGCAGGGCTGGTGAATTTAGTGCCTGTAACTGAGCACAGGTGCCAGAGGTGACATTCCCTGGCCAAATCCTCTGTCCCTGCAGCAGCTCCCAGGATCCTGGCAGCTGATGTAAGAGTTAATCCCAGTGGATACAGGAGTTTGGGGGTTATAGGGTTTGTCACAGGCCTTGCAAAGGTCAGGGTGCATTCCCGGGGCAGATTTCCAACCCCAAGTTTCATTCCAAGATTCCAGACTCCCAAACCCCACATTTCCAGACTCCCAAACCCCACGTTTCCAGACTCCCAAACCCCACATTTCCAGACTCCCAAACCCCACATTTCCAGACTCCCAAGGCGTGGGGGGCGCTCACTGCTGGGAGGCGGGGCAGGGTAACACGACACCACCAATCAGCATACGAGAAGGGCTCCACCAATGAAAAGCTCAGAAGAAATGATTGACAGGTCTTGGGCGGAGCTAAATATCCATATATGGGCAAAGCGATGGTCTGTGGGCGGGGCCAGAAGGAGCCATGAGGACTGCTCATGAATATTAATGAGGGTGATGCAATCCCAGGGTATAAAAGGAGGAGACGCCATTTTGTGAGGGGAGCCTCTGGTGGGCAGGAGTCCCATTAATCTCCTGACGCTGTTCCCCCTTGGCTTTGTAATTTTAATGGGTTCAAATTAAACTTTATTCACTTATTCCTGTTTTGTGGTTTCACTTATTCGGGTTTTGAGTTGTTTATAACGCCAGGGAGGGGTTTGGGGATCCCTGTGGAGCTCAGCCCTTCCAGAGCTCCATCCCAGGGCAGCAGGGGCAGCTGGGCCTCCTCCAGCACTGGAGAATCCGCAACTGAGATCTTCGTGTTCCCTCTGAGCCCTGCTTTCCCACAGCTGGGTGATTCCTCTTATTCCAGGGCTGAAACTCAAGGGAATTCCATCCCAGCCCAAGTTTCCAGACCAGGAAAAAACAAAAGTCTGGCTCAAATGGGCAATGGCAGAGCCGGGCAATCACTCCGGGGATGAGTTGTCACCAGAGACGTAAATCACATTTTTGTAAACAAGCCTTCAGCTGGAACAAAGTGTCAGACTGGGCCTTTCTTCTCTCTCGTCTCTTCCCTCATAAATCTCCACGGTTGTTTTATTTCTAGGCTGTGAGGGGAGGAGGAGGGGGTTTGGAGGCATTTTCCTCCTGTCTGGCAAGGCTGGGTGGGATTTCAGCAGAGATGGTGGCATTCAGCCCTTGGAGAGCACAGCAAGTGTAAGGAGTCACGGAGGGATGGAGACAAATTTTTATCGCTGTGTAGTGGGCTTGATTTATCCAAAAATTTTGATTTTAAATAATAAGCTTTAGGCTGTGAGACCATGATTTTATTTTAAGTGGAACTTCACAACTTTTGTGAAATATGAGAGATAAGACACAGTCTGCTGCCAGTAAGTACTACAATATAAGCTTACTTTAGGAGCAGTGTGGAGCATAATATTTATTTTAAGTCTTAAATGGAGCACAGAATCTGCAATAAAAATATTTTTAAATGTCCAGCAATAAACAAAGTAACGGAGAAAAAAAGGAAAATAAAATCCAAGGCAGTGTATTGGGTTTTTTGTCAGCAGGGCAAATACACCGCCAGAAACACTCCTAAAAAATCAAACACTCCAAACTATTCCTGGTTCCTTCTGCATTAACCTGGAATAAGAAAAGGAAAACCTTGTACAGCTGGTGTTTCTATAAATATCCTTTTTCTTTCACTACAGGAAAAAAAACAGTCTTAATATTCACCTTTTAGCTAAATATGAGTTTTTTCCTATAAACTCCTCAAGGGAAGGAAAAATGTTGCTTATGGATATTCCCCTCTGGAAAGCCCATGGCCAGGAACACGCAGAAGAGATTTTCACCAGATTTCTGTGCAGATCTATGGAAAATGAAGATATTGCTGGTCCCTCAGTGCCAGTAATATCTCCAGATGTATTTTCTCCCTTACATTTATTTATTTGCCGTTATCAATAAATCAATGGCAGCTTTCATATTTTATCAGAGCCGTTTGAGCTTAAAGCTCCCAAGAGAAGCACAGAGAGAGAGTTTAAGTGGTTTTATCAATAAAACAGTGGTGTTTTATCACTTTTAAAACATGGCACAAACCTTCTGCTACAGGTGTATTTTTGCACTGTGGATTTTCATTTACTGATGAATCTTTACTGATGCATCCCTAACAAGCAGTGATTTACAGGCATTTTGTTCCCAAAACCCAGGATTTTGAAGCAGGATTAATCCTCATTGAAATCAGAGCTGTAAGGATTGAAATTCCTCCGTGGCTGTAATTAGTTATTAATCACATTTTCACTTGATTGCTGTAAATATTAGACAGTGGGGCTTGACTGGGAGGGGTAAATCAAATCTGTTACTTATTGGGCTGAGAACAGGGAGAGAATGAACATTTCAAGCATTTTAAATTCCCAGTTTCTGCCCAGCAAACACCAGGCATGAACCTGGAATTAAACCATCCCAGGGACCAGATTTTCTCTCTCAATTTTTCCCTCTGGGGACCAAGAGTTTGCCTTTGGGCTGTATCAGCCAGGAAGTTGTTAAAGATAAATATCCTCAGTATTATGCAGATTTTCCTGCAAAATTTTACAGACCAGAGATCTTGGGGAAGATTCTGGACCTCGGTGTTTTAAATTCTGTGTGCAGAGGTACCCCTGAGGAAAGGTTCATCTTTCACCCAGCAATTAATTGCTGTGGTTGTGCACACACAGTTTTAACCGTGGTTTTAAGAGTTTTAATTGAGTAAAACTTGGAGTGAACGAGGTCGCCGAGGTTTTGGGGCAGTTTCAGCACGTTTTAGAAAAGATTTAATTTCCCTTCTTGTCAGCTGCACAGTGAAATCTGAAATGAGCCTGTTTCAATGGGTGAATGGCTGAAAATTAAAAGACAGAAGTGGAGAAGATTACATGACTTTGACTCTTTATTTCTCCCTCCTGCTCTCTGTCACAATTCCTACATTAAAAGCCCAGATCTCAAAGTTAGGGATATATTTAGCACTTAATTACTTCCTATTTAATTACTTGGCACCAACTAAATGCAACCTCATTAATTTTTAATATTGTTCCAATAACAATTATTAATTTGCCCTCTAAGAGACATCTCAATAACAAAACTGTGCCCAGTGTTGACAGTGCCATAGAACCTGGACAAATCATGGGGAAGGGAATTTGTAATCTCAGCCTGCAGGTTCTAAGATCCTTTACATCTCAGGAATATCACAGAGGAAAAAAAAAAAAATCTAATTGCATTCCTAACGCTTTGTGACACCAAAGTCTTGTATAATAAAATCATTTGGGATTGACAAAACTGGAGCTGAAATGAAAAGTCGTCAAAAAGAAAGGAGTTTTGCCTGTACAAAGTCTGATTTTTTTTTAATCAGTGTGAAGATTTCAAAAGGAGCAGTGTCCCTAAATCACCCGTTGTATCTGAAAGAGCTTCAATAAAGAAAATGAAGAAAATCCCCTAAATAGAAATGTTTGCTAATGAAAAATGTGAGATATAACAAGTCTTCAAGTTTAATCAGCCCTTTAATTTAATGAATCATTTGCTTTCCTTTTATTACTTTGCCTTCACACTCTCACCTCCTGCTTTTTCCTCATGCTCCGAATCATATAACCAGAAAAACTTTGCATTTTAATTATCTTACCTCCAGACTTCCTTTGTAATGTGTTGATAATTTGCCTGTAATAGAGAGGAACATTGGATCCATTCAATTTAGGGTTTTTTTTTTTTTTAAATCTGTCTCCTTCAGTAGCTCTTACAAAGCCCCTGAGGTGCTGGTTACTCCTGAATTCAATAGATTGATTGGCTGGGCATTGATTAATCATCAACCTGCATTGGGGAACAGTTAAATACTTCAGCCAGTGGATAAAAATGGGCATTTTGTAGAGTTTAAGGAGTGTAAGGGAGTTGTTTCATTGACCCTGTGCTTTTCCTGGAGGTTTGATTTGGGATTTTTGCTGTTCTTCCAGCAGAGTGGGAGCTGTGATCAGCCCCAGGGCTTTGCTGTCCAGGTGTGTCCCCCTGTGTTTCTGCTTTCAGGGACATTTCTGCATCTGGCACTGTCCCAGCTCAGCCCTCTCAGCTCATCTCTCTCTCTGTGAAGCAGAACTGATGAATGTCCCAGAAAAATCTGCTTTTCTGGGCAGATGTGCTCAGTGGGAAGAGTGGCTTTTAATCCCTCATTTCTGGGGGCAGGGTCTGATCCCCAGACCTCCTTCCCAAGGCAATATCCCGTGCTGTGGCACCTTTGTAGCTGTAATTTGTGCTCTAAGAACCTCTCCCTGTGAGGAGAAACTGGCATTTACAGCAGGCAGGATCACCCAGGTGTGTCCCAGCAGGGGCTGGACCCCTCCATCCTTGCTGTGATCCAGAGGGATTTCCCCCCTGACTGGGAGTCACCTTTGCATCTTAGAGCTCCTTCCACACCACCACTGAGGGTGATTTTGGTGGTGGATAAATCTGGGACCCCCTTTTATCAACACACCCCAAGCACTTTGGGAATTGGGGTGTTGCTTTGTCACTGCCACCAAAAAATCACCCTGGGCACGTCCAGGAGCAGCTCTGCTGAAGCCCAGGGCTTTGAGGGGAAAAACAACAATCTGTGCTTAGAGCACCTCAATCTAACAGCAAACGGTGTCAGGGCTTCAAGATCTGCTGTGCTTTTGTTATTCCAGTCCAGAGCCATCAAATATTACAAATACTTTACTACAGAGTGGTTTGTACTGCACACCAACCTGGGGAGAAAATTCCTGCCCCTGTATCCTGCAGGTTTCCTGCTGCCCTGACAGCAAAATTAATTGCAAGTGGCTGGCACATTTCCAAGGCTGCACTATTCATCCCTTCATTATCACAAATTTCCCTGTCACTTCCTAATCAAGCCTTCATTCATAATTCCACAGCTTCTGGTTTGTTTGTGTTTCTGGGGTGATTGATGTAAACACACTTTTATGCTCAGCAGCTGTTTTGCTCAAAGATTAAAACTGAAGCAAGCAGTTGGTGAGATGTGGAGCTCAAAGAGCAAAATTCCCAGGACTGGTATCTCAAAAGTAAACCTCTTTTATCTAAATTGTCTCTATTCCTGACCAATTCCTTGGAAATGAATTTAAACCAGATTTTCCTGATTTTCAAGGGCAGCATTATATTATTATTAGATTTTGTATATACATCAGAATAGTTCTGCTTTCTACAAATGAAGGAAAATTTACCCTTCTTAGTCTGTAAAAGGAAAGCTGAAGGAGGCTCTACAGGAGCAAGGCAATGGCAGGAAAACTAACTGCCAGCACTTCAGGAAAGTTCACATTCCACATTCACAGGGATCTAAAGCAGCCAAAAATCCTCCCCTGACTTCTGCTGGGCTCCAGTGCTGGTTCAGCACTGCCAAAATCCAACCTGCTCTGTGTAAGGAAACCCTTTGGAGCAGCAGCTCCTCAGGAATTGCTGGTCCAGCCCCATTCCCTGAGTGAAAAATCCCTGATTTTACCCTGCAGAGGCACAGGATGATGCCAGTGTCCACTTCTGCCACTGCTGGAGCCTGTTCTGGAGGATTGTGGAGACTTCATCCATTACTCTTCTTCAAATACGGTTAAGATCCATTTGTGTCACCTTAATTAAAGCTTGTGTGGAGAGGAGAGGGATAAGGAAGGATGAGCAAAGAGACTTTTATTGGCTGGATCAAGAAACAGAGCTGTGTTTTGCTGCCATCACCTTTAATATACTCCAAAACTCTGATCCAGCCTAATCTGGCCACGTAAATTGAAAAAAGGCACGATAGCAAAAATGAATAAGGAAGGAGAGCACCAGGAGGCAGAAGTATAATTAGAAAAGCTCCCTTTATCTAAAAAATTCATTAAAAACAAAGCAACACTCAAACACACAGAGATATATACGGGACATGAGCTTTAATTAAAAGTGCAGCTGCTGCTTTGCAGGCTCAGCACAGGGCAAAACGTTTCCCTCTCCCAAAAAACCCTTCCCTGGCTCTGGAACTCCATAGTTTGGGGAAGCTCTGGGGCTCAGGTTGTCACAGCAGGAAATATCAAACTGATCACAGCTCTGGGTTCATGAAATCATGGGATAATTGAGCATGGGCTAATCACTGAGTCATTAGAGAAAATCCTCCTTCTCGCAGAGGCTGCACAGCCCAGGCCAAAACTCACCCAGCAATGAAATGAAGGACTCAGAGATAATTTGTGTTTGCACATTGAATAAACTTCTTCTCCAGGTCAGACTTAGGGATTTTCCCTTTCTTTGGGGCAGGTGAGGCCTCAAGCTGATTTTGCCACAGAGCTGCCACTGCCCCAGAGGCATTTCTGGAATTTTCCACCAGAAAAACCTCAGGGATTCACTGGAGCAGCTGCAGAATTGTAAAAAGTTGAGTTGGAGTGAAATAAATTTTATCTCTTCTGTTCTTTTTGCACTTGAAATCCTCTTAGCCCACATCACCTGCTCAGTGCACAGGCAGAGCACTGGAAGGTATTGGTGCATTGCTGGGAACTTGCTTTGGGATGGATCAGGAGAATTTTGAGATCTTTTTCAAGTTTTTAATTTTATACTTCTTTATTTTTATGCTCTTTATTGTTTTTCCTTCTTTGTGGTTTTTTTTTTTTTTTTCAGAGGAGACCTGTCAGGAGCATCCTTCATAAATCCTCACCTCTGGTTTCTCACGTAAATTCCAGCTGAAGGATTGTTAAGGAAATATTAACATAATTTACATTTCTGCCAAGGATCTTCACCTCCCCTCTTCATAAACAGCACAAACATGTCAAGGAAAACTACAGAATCAAGGCAGTGTGTTAAAAATATATATTTCCTGCTGCCTCTGGACAATGTTGATGGGATAAAAATGAATCATTTCTCCCTGCTATCCCTTACTTGGCAGATTTCCACAGTGAGAGCCAAGGTCAGCGTGCACCAGAGCTGGATTAAATCTCCCTCCTTGGCTCTCACACAGGAAGAGACACCAGGAGAGCAGAAAAGAAGTGAAATTCAGGATTGTCCTGGGTGATCATCAACAACCCCTGTGTGATTTGCAGTTAAGGAGCAGGGGCAGGGCTGGGACAGCCCCTGGGGCAGGTCTCAGTGCCCAGCCAAAGAAAAGCTCCCAAAAAGAATTATTTATAGGTATTGCCACCTGCACGACTTTTCCAGGAGAAAAATACACTTCACAAAGCTGGGATCCACAATTAACCAGGGACTGGCATTCCCATTCCCTGCCCACTCCTTTATTTTCCCTCCTGCTGGAAGCAGAGGTCACTTTTGGGCACCTCAGGCAGGTTTTTGTGCCCACCCCAGCCAGGAGAACCCAACTCCTGCTGCAGTTTTGGGAACCCCAGGCTGTGTCTGCGGGTCAGGATCTGGTGCACAGAACATTTGCACAGCCCCTGGGTGGGAAATCAGATTTTATTTGGGGTTGTATTTGCCCACAGAGCAGTGCAAGCTGATGTCAGGCTGGGGCTGGCTGTGGGGCTGCTTTGCTGAGTCTGTCAGGTTCCAGCCTGTCACACTGCTGGTTTTCCTTCCCTTGGGAAAAATCCCTCTCTCAAGGACAGCTCCTGTAAACAGCCACTTTGTTTTCATAATATTTCTGGGCTCTCATGGCTATTCCTCCTCCAGTTATTATTATTTAACAGTTTTTGTTGTTTAACCAATGAAAAGTGTTGTCTTTACTGACCCATTATATGGTTCTTCAGCACAGCACGTTATAAAGGGCTGCACAAAACTAAATAAATCCTTCTGATCTTTCTTCTGACAGGAGTCAGCTCTTCATTTTCCTGTCCAGCAGTGACAGGTGACTTCTCATGGGTGCAGCACCCAGAGGATGCTGAGTTAGCACCAGAGATCCCAGCTCACACCACAGGTATCAGCTCCTTCCCTGCCTCTCTCCCATCACACTGCTCTGCACAGCATTCATCAGATGGAGTTCTTCAAATCATGGCTTAACACAAGCCTCAGTTAGCTCTGTGTCCTCACATCCTGGCCAGCAAACCCAATTTAATCCAATTTATCTGTTCTGGTTGCTCTGAGAGGCTTCCAAAAGGAATGCTGGCAAACACAGCCAGAGAAAGGAAGCAATAAAAATTAATTTTATTGTTAACAAATACCCCTGGTGGTGAGGGGAGGTCACTGGGGAACCTGGCACGGATTATTTCATTTCCTCTGTGGTTTGATAGGGATCTTGCTGCTTTACTGGGCTTCAGAGCAGTCACTTCTGGAGCTGTGAGACAGAAAATGTTTTTAACTGAACCAAACTGGAGCACTGCAGCCCCACAGGAACAGGGGCTCCAATGTCAGGAAAGGATTTGGGTTTCATTCTTTGTTTCACTTGTAAGGTAAAACCCAGAGATTTTGATGCCTTCTTTGGCCTGGTTCCAGCACAAAGGCACCTGTTGGATCCTGGAGCTGCATCTCCAGAGCTGGAGCTGTTTCTGCTGGTCAGGATGCAAAAACCCCTCCTTGACTGTCAAATACTTAAAGGAGAGCAGGGAGATTCTCAGGGCATTTTCAGGGTGTCTTGGCAGGGGTAAGGGACCTCCCTGCACCTTGCATGGCTTATATGGCTTATGTTTTGTACAGTTTCTTATTTTTGTCTTTATTAAAACCTTTTGCTTTTCCAAATATCAATATTTTATAATTTTTTAAACTTTTATAAAACCTTTTTCCTTTTGCTGGCAGCCCCCAGATGTGACACACCTGAGGGGACTCACAACATTCTGGGCCCCCTTAAATTGCATCCCCAAAGTCTAAAGGGACAGGGACTGAGCTGAACAAACCCTTCCCTGCCTCAGGTGTCACCCAGGTAGCTCTGGCTGGGTTTGGAGCTGACACTGAGTGCAGGAGGATTTGAATTTAGATCCTGGAGCTTCTTTTCAAGAGATCCCATCAGAAAAATGAGCAACACAACCTCTCATTTCTCTGCTGTTTCTTTTATTTCTCGAGATTCTGTTAACATTTCCTTAACAAAGATTTCTGTGCAGACTCTGACTGGAAGAACTCTCAGGAAAATCAGAGTCTGCTCATTTTCCATCCCAAAAGGTGGCTGGGAGTTCAGGCATTGCTGCTGGAATTGCAGGTGCAGGCTTTGCTTCTGAACTCCCAACTGCCTGAGTCTGGGGTTTGAGTTCCATCTCTGTAAATGATAAATAAAGTTCCCACCAAAGTGTGAATCATTTTTATTGGCATGGTGCTCTTGTCTGAGGTATTTTTCTTCTGAGGTGAATGCTGGATAATTAAATAATCTGCATGGCAGCTGAGTTATGATACCTGAAAGTGCTTGCAATATCTGGATGAATAAAATAATGATTCCCATGAAAAATGAAAGATCATCACTCAGATATTGCACAAGTCAGAGTCTTTACAATTAATGATAATCAATAATAAATAAACAGAGATAGACAAGAAGGTGTTTTTTCAACAAGTTTGCATTGTTGATCATAGGAGTTTGCCTGCCCATCATGAACTGCAGCTGCCTCACCATCTCATTTTAGACCTTCCCCACTGCTGTGAGAGTATCAGCCTACAAAAGTTTGGAAAAGTTTGTATTCTAGTGTCAATATTCCCCACCTGGGCAGCCCTTCCTTTTCCTGGTGCAAGTTCAGCAGTGACCAGAGCTGGCTCCTGGGGCCTCTGTGGCTCTGTCCAATGTGTTAAAACCTTCCCCCTTGTGTTTAATCTCAACCCTTGTGTTAAACCTTCCCCCTTGTATTAAACCTTCACCCTTGTATTAAACCTTCCCCCTTGTGTTAAACCCTCACCCCTGTGTTTAATCTCAACCCTTGTGTTTAATCTCAACCCCTGTCTTTCATCTCAACCCCTGTGTTTCATCTCAACCCTCCAGGCATCCATCCCCAGGGCAGTTTCTGAAGTGTGTGCCTGGATCCCAGGGCTATCCTGCAGTGCTGTGTTTCCCTGGATTTCCTGTGCTCTGCCTCCTCTGCAGAGCTGGCCCCCACCCAAAACTGCAGGAAAACCCCTGGAGAGGCTGTGCAAACACAGAATTCTTCTGTCACAAGATTTTCTTTCTCTTTAAGAACAGCTTCAAGTCCCAAAATTATGCTTTAAAATTTTCCTTCAGGAAGTCTCTGCCATTCTGGTGTTATTTTGATAAATCCAGATGAAATAAACACTCTCCAGTTTATCAGAACTAACTTTTGTGCAGTAAAAATGCTCTCCATCAGCTTTGCAAGGTGCACTCTGCTCTCCCAAGAGATTAATCACAGAGATAACCAAAGTGTCACTGAGTTCCTGGGGGATTATCACTGCATCCTTCTTTTCCTTTCTTTTTTTTTTAAGAGAAAATATTACTGGAAGGATGGGAAACGTGGCCAGCACTTAATTGTGTGACAGTGAAGTTGAAATCAGAGCCTGGTAACTCCATGCAGCAGAATGAGTTAATGACTTTGCACCCCTGTTGATGTTAATTAGGTTATTCTGAAATGAAAGCAGGAGTTTCTTTGTCAGCACATGAACAGCAGTGTTCATCTCCTTGCTACTTCCCTGATTTTTTCAGGGGGAATAATTGAAACATTTTAGTCCTGGAAATTCAGTATTTCATCTCAGGCCATACTTAACACATTTCATTTTAGTTTGAGGCAGAAGTGCAGCCATCTTTCAAAACAATGGCAGTTTGCAAATCCATGGATGTGCCTCTGTGATTACAGCTGAAAGTATTTGTAAGGAGAAAGCCTTGCCAGCTTTGCTGTGCTATCTTATTAAATGTGTCCTTCTAAACATTTTTCATCCAGACCCTTTTGTTTAAAGCTATTGAATCAGGTAATTCATCACTGGTATTCCTCAAAATGCAGAACTCTGCTCAGTAGGAACTGAGGGTGCTCAGTATCTGTTAATTCTTGTGGTCCCCCTGTATAAAATACACAGAATTTGCTGCCTCAAAGAACCCCAGGTGCCCAACCTCAAGGATTTATTGGTATTTTTACCCTTCTCAGAGGTCTGTGATTCTTTCCAGACAGATTTTGTTCTCTTTAAAAGTCAGACCCCACCAGTTGAGTGGTGTCCAAGTTTGCCACACTTCTCATGGCTCTTCCCCATGTCCTGGCCCTGGGACAAACCTGGGAGGCTCCATGGAAAATCTGCATTTCCAGACAATTCAGAATTTCTGAAGTCCTTCAGGTATTTTTTTCAGATATTTTTCTTCTTGTCTTAATCTGCCAGACAGCCTTCAAAAAATGGTGGGGAAAAAAAAACCCCAAAAATAAAACCCCTCCAAAATGTGTCTGGTTTAAGGAATTGATAATTTTTGTCTGATTTACCTCTGAAGTGTCACACCTCTTGGACAGACCTGAGCTGCAACAAAACTCTGATCTTTTTTGGATCAAAAGCTCAGGTTTGCTTTTTTATGTGAAACCTCAGAGAAAAAGTCAAAGCTCTGGTCTGGAAACCGTGGACAAATCCTCCCCTCAAACTCTATTTTTAATCCACAGCCACCCTTTATATAAAATACCAAAAAAATCATGGGATGGGTGTTTTTATGGAAAGCTGGGGAGCATTTGGAGCTTTCCCAGCTCAGCCCAAATGGCAACTCCTGGGCAGAAAAAAAGGGAGCATCCCTGGGGTGTTCCTGCCCTGACCCTGCTGGATCCATGGGATGTGTCCCAGGAACTCAGCCCTGCTCAGCCCCTGCAGGCTGGGGGAAGTTGGATTCCAGCTTCTTTCTCAGCTGAATATCAATATTTTCATTTATTTCACTCTTGTCTGGGTTGGGTTCTCTTTCCACACTGAGAGGAGCAAGGTGCCAGATCCATCCAAGTTGGATTCCCAGCTTCTTTCTCAGCTGAATATCAATATTTTAATTTATTTCTCTCTTGTCTGGGTTGGGTTCTCTTTCCACACTGAGGGGAACAAGGTGCCAGAGTGGTCCAGGTTGGATTCCAGCTTCTTTCTCAGCTGAATATCAATATTTTCATTTATTTCTCTCTTGTGAAGGGTTGTGTTCTCTTTCCACACTGAGGGGAACAAGGTGCCAGAGTGGTCCAAGTTCAATTCCCAGCTTCTTTCTCACCTAATATCAATATTTTCATTTATTTTTCTCTTGTCTGGGTTAGGTTCTCTTTGCCAGAGTGGTCCCTTGAAGGCTGAGCCTTTTCCCAGCTTTTGGAGGGAAGAGCTGCTCCTGTCTCCATTCCCAAGCAGGGAAATCAGGAGCAGGCTGACACTGGCAGAGAATTGGATGGTGATTAGGAGTGAACTTCTATTTCCATTAATGAGGCAGAGGGAAATTGCCTGACAGTTTTTCTTTTTATTTCCTGAGACAGAAATTTCCACTTAGTGTAATACCTAATTTCCCTCCCAAGGAATGTCTCCCATAGAATTCCCAGTTAGTTTGTAATTGTTTTCTTTTATCTCTGTGACTAATGAAATGCCTGAGATAAAGGGCTGTGCTGAGAGGCAAATGGGGATATTTGGAGTTTTTCTACATCCCAAGTTTTATATATTCAATGTGGAAATTAAATTAGGCTTCAGTCCCCTGGAAATTTATGTCTTGGCCCTTGTTATACTTCATATATTTAATTAAAATGATAATATATTGGGTTGTGGTTGTAAAATTATTTTAAAGGCAAGTGATCTCTTCTGGGGCCTTATTTGGGTGGTGAATTAAAAGATGTGGGGATGCAGAAAGCATAACAAGGTCTGCTGGGAGAATGCTCACAGATGATTGGTGAGAGTTTACTCAGACCTCTAGGAAATTCAGATTAAAATGTCTCCCCAAATGAAGCTTGGCTGGAATTGCTGCACTGGCACTGAAACAGAATTTCCTGCTGTTTTCCCCTTGTTTCCTGCTACAATTACAGCCCCAGGACCCTGCCTGGGCTTCCATAAATCCCAGGGCACCACATTAATGTGTCCATTTCCTTCCTCTTTCAGTGCAGCCCAAGGAAAACTCCTTCCCAAGACGCTGGGATTGCAGTGACTTGTGCTGACCACCTCCAATTTTCTCTCCTTGTAAACTCTGCTTAGTGTTACAAAAACAATTCCAAGGCAGATTGTGGGTGCCACACATCTCCTCTGACCTTTAAATCAAATTTAGCATTTCAGTCCCCAGCAGGCAGCGAGCAGGACCTGACAGCTGAATAAAGTGGAAATTTTAGGCAATAAATCCAAGCATTGAGGGGAAAAGGGATCAAAGCTGTGCCTCATTGTGGGAATTCCCAAACAAGAGCTTCTGAAACTTGGCTAGAATAAAAACTGGGATTGTCAGCAGTGAATTTTCCTGCCCTAAACAATAAATCAGTGCTCTGCCTGCATGGCATGGCCCAGCCCACATCAATTAATGCCAGCCTGGGATTCCACTGCCAGGGATGAGCAGATCCCAATGCAGCCCGTCCCAAAATAAAGATATTTTGTCAAATAACACATCATTTGGGACAAACTGCGGGATAATCTCCACATAATTCAAATAAAATGCTGTTTCCCAGCTGCAGACTGAGAGGAATTCTTGTCATCCTTGTCAGGAGGGACATGGTGCAGGTGTTTATGAAAATAGCTGTGGGTTTGTTTGGTTTCTTTACTGACAAAGCAGTTTTGCAGAAATCCCTTTATTTCTTTGACAGTCATGTGTGTCCAAGGGCATCCTGAAAGGTGCTAAGGATGGGAAATGCAGCTTTGGGACCAAAGGCAGAGCAAGAAACAAAGAGAACAATTAAAATGTTTGAGGCTGTATCAAAAGCAAACATCATTTCTGAGGGGAAAGAAAAGCGAGCCCTGAATTCAGGGAGAAGCTCTGGCTTTCAGCAATTTACTGAAGGCATGAAAAAACCTAAATATTGGACTTAAACCAGTGAATAATAACAGCAAAGTTACCCTGCCTGGCCTTGCCTTCAGTGGCATCTGCCACCAAATGCTTTGGAGGCCAGGTCTGCCCTGAACAGAGGTTCCAGGATGGGATTTTGTCTTTGCATCTGGATTGGGCAATTAATCAGAGCAATGGAAGTTCCCCCTTTGTCATGGCTTTGGTTAGAGATTGGAAACATCCCACTTCCAATGAATCAACCTGTCCTGATGGGGAGAAAAAGGGAATATTTTACTTCCCACAGGAAACTCTCCCCTTTAGCTGCTGGGTGAAGGAGCCTGGTGGGAATGTCCAGAGTGGGAATTTCCAGAAGAAGGCAGCACCTTTCCATGTGTGTTTTACTTGCTCCAAACCTGCCTGGGCTGTGTTTCCCTGGGGAAGGGCTGCTTGGCTGGGGCAGGGATGTGAGGATGGATTTTGGGGTGGGAGTCACTCCCTGGGTGTCACTGACCCCCAGAGGGTGCAGAGCTGGGCTGGAATCCTGGCTTTGGCTGGGAATGCACACAGGGACCCTCACTCTGCATTCTGAGCACTTCAGGCAGAGTTTTGTTCTGTCTAATCCAGTTTAACTGAGCCCTGGGAGCGTTTGGCAGCTCTTCTGTCCCAGGGTGAGTTTCAGAGGGAGGATGTGGGCTCTGATTGCTTGGAGGTTCTTTTTTAACAAAAAAAAAAATCATTAAATGGTTGTGAAATACCAGGGCTGTGAATGAACTGAGAAATGCCCTCTCTAAACAATATACCCAGGCTTCAAATATTCCAGATATATTCCCTATAAACCCCTGGATTTTCATCTTCTGGTGGTGTTGCTAAACAATTTTCTGCCCTAGGAGTCACCAACATGAACAACGTGGGATAAAAACAGGAAAGGAATTGGGATTTGCTGTTCTCACTTGAACAGAAGTGCAAATCCAGGTGGGATCCATTGTTCCTGTGTTCATTTATTGTCTATTAGCAAAAAACAATAAATAAAATCCATTGCTTCAATGGAAATATCAGTAGAGTTGTAAGTATTTACATTTCCTTTTTCCTTCTAGTTTCTGCATGCTTGAAAGGAGGAGACAGCAAAGAGCAGGAAAATCTGCAATAGGAAGGGAAGGGAAGGGGATTCAGCACTGAAAGGACAAGGACTTAGATCCTTTATTTTAGTGGGAGCTGGGAAAGAGAAAAAAAATTTAAAGCAGAAAATAAATTAACAAATAAACCAACCAAAAGCACCTGATTTCATACAGAAAATATAAGTTTTCTGTCAGCCTTGCAAAGAGGAGAAAAGGGCTTAGGTTCTTTCTTTTGGACATAGTTCATTGAATATGCTCCCGAAGTCAAGATCTGTTATTTCAAATTGAAACTACATTTAAATATGAAACGAGCTGGCGTTTTGTCATGTCAGCTAATGGAACTGCTGGGGAAAATCTGAGGATGAAAAATAGACAATTAAATGGTTCCTTGGAAAACAAAGGAGGGATTTGCATATCTCTTTATAATGATGAGTTTGCAGTTCTTCCATTGCAGGGCTCCCAAAAAATGCAAATCTGTCAGGTCTGGGACCGGGATCCTCAGGTTCCTGGGGAGAGCTCTTGGTGCTCCTGCTGTCACCTGCAAAGATGCTCCGGGATGGGAAACACTGGAAAAGGAACAGAAAACAAAACCATTCCCTTTTATACACCAGAGCTGTAATTCCATCGGATGTTTGATTTGAGGAGCAGGAGTGAGCAGAAGGGGCGCTGCTAAAAGCTCAGGATTCACTGCCCGGGGCACATTCCTGTGCCTAAAAAAGGGATTTGGGAGCTTGGGACAGCTCCCGTGGCTCCGTGTCTGTGCAGGAAGAATTCAAAGATATAAATAAATCAGAGTTTTCAGCCTCGGGGCTGCCTCTTGTCCCGTTCCCGTTTATCCTGGGCAGAGCCCGGGTTTGGCTCCATCATCTGGGATGTGCCAGTGCCATCCTGTGCCGTGCAAACCGGGCTTTCCTTAGTGATTGCCTTCAATCCTGAGCTTTTAGCAGCACCCATTCTGCTCACTCCTGCTCCTCAAGCCAAATGGAATTACAGCTCTGGCGTACGAGAGGGAATGGTTTTGTTTTCTGTTCCTTTTTTTCGGAGTTTCCCAGCCCGGGGCATCTGTGCAGGTGACAGCAGGAGCACCAAGAGCTCTCCCCAGGAACCTGAGGGGCTCTGGGTCCCAGACCTGACAGATTTACACTTTGTGGGAGGAATTTCCCCATGGAAAGGGAGCTCAGGCCTTGGCAGTGCCCAGGGAGGTTTGCAGTGCCCATCCCTGGAGGTGTCCCAGGAATTCCTGGAGGTGGCACTGAGTGCCCTGGGCTGGGGATGGGGCACAGCTGGGATTTGATGCTCTGGGAGGACTTTTCCAGCCTCAGGCATTCCATGAGCATCTGTAGGATGGAGCAGCAGCTCCCCAAGGCTCTCCCAGCAGGAGCAAAGCTGGGAATGAGGAGCAGCTCCAGGGCTGTGCCCCCTGAGCTGCTCCCCTGGACAGGAGGGATTTGCTGACCCCTTTATCCTGGGACACACGAATCCCCCAGCTGCTGTGGCAGCAGTGACACCTGAGCTGCATTTCCATGCAGCCAGGGATGCTCTGTGTGACCCCCAGGCTGCCTTGCTCATCTTCCCTGGTTTCCTAGGCAATGAAAAGGGGATGCACAAAGAGCCACAGATTCTCCTTTCCTTTGTGTTCTGCAGCAATGGAATTGTCTCCTTTGGCATGGAAGAAGGGATGCAGAATCAGAGAAATGGATGAGGTGCAGGAGTCAGCAGCATGGGTGGCCAGGAAACAGAACTTTTATCACGTTTTTGTTGATGGAAATTGAAATTTTGTTGATTGAAATTGAAATTGTGTTGATTGAAATTGAAATCGTGTGGATTGAAATTGAAATTGCTTTGATTGGAATTGAAAACCAACCAGCCCCAAAACCAAAACGGGCAGAACATCATCAGTAATTAGGAATACAGCCAGGAGTTTATTCTCCTCTGTACTCAGCCAGGCAGATCCTCAATCCCTCCTCTGATCCTTGGGGAGCTCCAGGTGAGCCCAGAGCCAGCAGTGCCTGCTGCTGCCAGGGAAGGGGAGCCCCACACATCTCTGGGGAGCCCCACACATCTCTGGGGAGCCCCACACATCTCTGGGGAGCCCCACACATCTCTGGGGGGCCCCACACATCTCTGGGGAGCCCCACACATCTCTGGGGAGCCCCACACATCTCTGGGGGGCCCCACACATCTCTGGGGAGCCCCACACATCTCTGGGGAGCCCCACACATCTCTGGGGAGCCCCACACATCTGTGGGGAGCAGCTCTGCAGCTCCAGGAGTTTTGCTGTGCCTGCTCTCAGCACTCCTCAATGTGCTGCCTGAGCTGCAGGCTCTGCCCGAGGATGCAAAAGGAATTTCTGCACCTGGAATGCCAAAATCAGCAATCAAAACCCGGGGTCTAAGCCAGGTGAGCACTGGGGAGTTTCATAAAAACTGGAATTTCTGGTTTTTGCTGCTGACATTTGCTGAAGGATTGTTCAGCTCTCCGATGGCTTTTACAGAACAAAATGGAAAAGCTCATTCTGCTAAAAATGCTGGAAGGTTGGATTGAGTCAGGTAACTACTACAAATTCCTTCACTGCCTGTTACACCTTCAGTTCTCCAAGGAATTCTCTGGCTTTCCAGGCAGGATCCCATTTTGTATTCCAGGCAGCACCAGCTCCTGCAAAGATACACAAACACCAGGAGTTGCCTGAGGGGTATTTTCACTCATTTTTAGCCTGGCTCCCTAAGGAAACCCTCATGTTTTGAGGGTGGGTGGGAGTTTATGCAAATACATCTGTCCTGTGCTGCCTTCTCAGAATTTCCATTGTTTGATTCCAGTTTTCCCAAACCAGTGAGGAAAGCTGGGAGTTTACCAGACACAGAGGATCTGCAGCAGAATTGTGAACAATTCCAGATCCAAAATGCTGAGAAAACTTCACCAGGGGTGGGAAAAAACCTCCCAAGCTCTGAAAAATCCTCATGGGGGAATTTGTGACCTGGGAGAAAAATGTTTGGAAAGCCCAAAAACAGCAGGCATCAGTCAGGAGAGGTCAGGAATGGTCCTCAGCCAGGGAATCTGGGAATTACTGGGAATTACTGGGGATCTGGGAGGGAGGGAAGCTCGAGGGGGGGAAGTATCAGAACACAAAACCATGAATTCATAGGGACTGAATTAATCACTGAGTAATCCTTTAAGTAATTAAGGATCTGGTAAATTGTCAGAGCTGGATCAGATTCCTCTGGATCCTGCCCTGTTTGAGGACATGGTGTAAGCCCTGGATCATTTCAATAAATCCCTGCCAGTCTCAGTTGGCTTTGCCAGCTTTGGAGTTGAGGAAATGCACATGGCAGGACTTTGGAACAAAGCAGGGTTTATATAAATACCTGTTTGTCAGAAGCTGGTGGGTACAATTTGGATCAGCTCTTGGCTTCTGTGAAGCCAGAAATTCTTCTAAAGATTCAGGACCCAACCCAGAGGGGTTTTACTGATTGTGAAATCACAGGAGGGAAAACATCACTCACAGGATCCTCACTGCTGGGTCCCAGTGCCTCATGTCCCTAATCCCAATAGAAATTCTCATTTCTCTGCTTCTGGATCTCCAGTCCCAGCTGGGCTGCAAGGGCTCCCTAGGCTGGGATGGGTTTAGGCTTGGCTTAGGCTGATTTCCTGGATCAGAAAAGCTCTCACTGCCTCAGTCCTTGAATCTGCTGTGCCCATTCGAGCCATTAATAACAAAAATGAGAGGAATCCCATTAAAATGATGTTCCCTGTTTGACATCACTGCTTGGGCTCAGCTGATAAAGGCAAAGCCCTGGGAAAGGCCCACTGGAAAAAGGAGATGCTGTTAATTCCCTTCCCTTGGAAAAGATATGAGCCAGCCCAAATTCCTCATCATTACAGCAGGTAATAAAGATGCATTTTAATAGAAGGAACTAATAGTGGGTGACACTTTTACAGAGATGACAGATGATCTGGCTCTGTGCTCTGCATATTTTTGGTAGAGGAGGAGGGTAGAACCTTTGCTTTGAGGCACTAAATCAGTTATGAGGAAGCAATAAACTCCTGGCTGGGGCTTTAAAAATATTTATCCTTTTAAAACACCTCCTGCAAGTGCTACAGAAACCAAGGGATGGGATCAGAGAGGAAATGCTGGCTCTCCACCCCAGCAGGGCTTTGTTCTCTCTCCCTTTAGCAGCCCAGTGGAACAGAAGCAGATTTGAGGTCTGTGGTTCATAAAAGGCTCAGTCTGGTGCTCCCAGGGGTGTGAGAACCCCTGGCAGGAGAACCCAGGGTGCAGACCAGCAATAAAGCACATTCCAAAAGGGGAGGGCACCCAAGGAGCTCCATCCCATCTTCCTGCAGACAGGGAATCACAGCAGCAGCCCTGGCAGCCTCTGCTTGGCCATAAAATCATTTCCTATCCCTGTATAAAAAATCCTGGAGCTAAGCTCATTTTTGAGTGAGAAAACCCAACCCTTAGAGCTGATTAAGGCATTTTTTTCCCCTCCAAACCCACTGATGATTATGAGAGCCCTTTCAGGAGCCCAGCCCTGCCTGACCTGGAGCAGGAGCAGCTCTGAGGATGAGAATTTGCCTGGCAGGGGCTGTGACAGCAGCAGTGACAAGTCCAGGGCTGCTGGAGAGCAGCTGAGTTTGAAACTCCATTTATTTCTGACAAAGTCTCTGTCTGATCCAAACTTCACCCAGGGAGCTGGTAACTCATCAGAGGATACAGAAATAATTCTCCTGGAAGGAGCTCACTCAGCTTGGCAGGCTGGGCCAGAGCTGGATCCAGTGTTTTGTCTGGGAATGAATTTCCTTCCGTGGCAATTGATGGCTCCAGATGCTGCCATGGTTCATGAAATCAAAGTTTTTATTCCCTCCTGGCAGGAGATTCACACTGACCATTAAATGATCTCAAGTTTGCATCGCTCTGAGCAGAAATGCAGCTGAGAGCTCCGTGGAATTCGGACTTGCATGGTTTGGAATGGATCAATTAATTACTGTAGCACCTTTCCAGCCAGGAGAGTGTAATTAAAATGGGCAAACAGCTGAATTCCTTTGGTTTGGGAGCATGCAGAGAACACTTCAAATGGCACCTACTTTCAAAGACAAAAAACTTCCTTAAAGAAGTTTTAATTCTCTATGATTATAATCAACTTTTGGAAAAAAAAAACAACCAAAAAAACTCCAAATCCCTTTACCACAAAAGGTTACTTTCTCATTAAAACGGTGAGAAAATGGGGGTATTTTTAACAAACGCTGGAAAGAAAGCTCTGCTCTCATATTAACTATATTTAATCTTACCTCTCCTTCCCAAACAGAGACAGATTGCCTGAAGGGATGGGCTGGCACTGCTCCAGGGCAGTTATTGCATTTTCTGTCATTTCCTACCTGCCAAAAGTTTCATCCATGAAAATACAGCAGCGTTGCAGAAATCATTAAAAACTGAGAGACATTTCTGGCCCTGCCTCCCAAACCATCGTGGTCAGGGCAGCTCCAGCTCTAATTCCAGGAGATTTCTGTGTTTAAGGGATGATTTCCAGCACTTGATGTGTCTGTTCTGCTCTGTGTTAGCACTGGTGTGGCTTCACAGGACTCTGCCTTGCAGAATTAACAATTTAAATCCCTTTAAAAAGGACTCAGTTGTTTGTGGGGTTTTTTTTCCAGACATAAAATCTGAAATTGGTAAAATTAGAAATGTAGAAAAATCTTCTGCAGCTTTGATTGGTGTTGGTTCAGAGTGAGGGAAAGGGTGGGAATCTCACTCCTGTGTGTGCTGAATAAAATAAAATTCTCCATTTATTGAGAACCCAATAAAACCCCCAACACCTGCACAGCACCCTTGGATCAGGATCTCAGATCTGTACCCTGCCCTCGAGGCCTGCAAACAAAAAAATCTCATTTTCATCTGTACCTCCTTTGCTTTTTTTTTCCCCCTTCATTTTTATCTCTATCCTGAGATAAAATCTCAATCTTACCCCAATAATCTTACCTAAACAATATCAGAGATCATCTGATCAACCAGTCATCACCTCAGGAATTAGCTCAAAAATCTCCTTTTTTTCCCTGTAGAGGAAGTGAGCTTCATTTTTTATCTTTTTGTTTTGCTGCATTCTGTTGGGGTTTTTTTTTAATTAATTTCCTACATAAATATTATATTTTCCTCCCAAACTTTATATTTTACTGTTATCAGTGTTGGACAAGAAGCAACTGTATCCATGTGTGTTCCTTCAGCTTTATTAACAACATCAGATATTCCTCTGCATTTTCAATTGTCTTACTCTAAGATTCTTTATTTTCTTCTACATTCTCTGCATTTTCAATTATCTTATTTAAGATTCTGTATTTCCTTTTCTATTCTCTGTATTTTCAACAGCCTGGAATCACAGGAAATACACAATATTATCCTCACAGCACCCACAGGAAATGTGAAGTCCCTTTTGCCACACATTAATTCCAGAATGTTCCCCACCAGGACACCTCCTGCTCCAGGAAGTTTCCCACTAAAGGATAAACTTCTGATTTATTAAATAGATTTTTATTTGAAGATGGTTGACTATAAAGCTGGGCAAGATTATTATAATGTCTAAAACTCTCTCTTTGTCAATTTGCCTGCAAGAGGAAACAGTAAAAAAGAGTTTCTCTGTCAATATTTATTACATCAAATATTTAACAAGGGTTTCTTGGGAGCTGGAATGTAAAACAGGGCTGTTGATCTTGGATCCAAGGCTTTGTTTTATCAGGCTACAATTGAAATGTGCAAATGGCAAAAATGGTTTTTAAACACAGGGAAATTTGTGTGGCAATTGCTGCACAACGAGGAAGCTCAACAGCAGATAATTGTGTAAAAAGTACTTTAATGCTAAGTGCCTGCTTTGAAAAATTGTTCCAAGATAGGGTTCATAATTAGATTATAATTATAAGCAAACAAGAAATGATGATTATTCTCTGCAATTTGGGTGGGTTTTTCAAAGCTTTGTAGTTAATTTTTTTGTGTGAGACATTATGGTGAGGGGTCCTGTGCTCCTTGCTCTGTCCCTCTTAGCCAGATTTATAATTTAGTGTTTCCATGAAATAAAATGCATTTCTGCTGGACTGTCACTCACAAATGTGGACATATTTAGCTTAAAAAAAAATGGAAAAATCCATTCCCTTGACTTGTGGTAAAAGTCAGGGAGCTCTGATTTGGGAAGATCATGTTCAGATATTGCCCAAGTATAAAATAAACAACTGCTGGTCAAAGCTGCTCCCCTCAGAGGGGGGAGGATGCTCTGAGCACCTGAGATGCTGATTTAGGAGAGGAGAGCATGGCATGGCTGCTTTAGCAAAAACCCAGCTGGCTCTGGAAGGAAAATTCTCTTTCCTTCTTCCCTGAAATTCCCTTCCATGAAAAGCCCCAGAGAGTGTCTGGATCTGCTCAGCTTTTAGGGGAACTGGCTAGAAACCACTTCTGCCACAAAACCAGAATTGCCAGCCCTGAGCTGGAGTCCAACAATATCCATTTTATTGAGAGGTGAGCTGGTTTATTCCTTTCTCATCCTTGTTTTTTATAAAAATAAACCAGTTTTGGTTGTGAAAGAGAAGAAGCCTAATCCCCCATGGAATGCAATAAACATCATGAAATGGGTTGGTTGGCAGGTAAAGCATCCTTTGGTTGGATGCTGCTTTATTTTTATCTTTGTGATTCAAATCTCTGTCTCTCAGCTCTGAAGAAAGATGATTTAATTCCCTCTCTCTCTTCTCCCTCTGCCTCCTGCACATTCTCAGCACCACCCCAATCCCTCACATTCCATCAGAGGCTCATTTTATTCATTTTATTTATAATTAAGCAGAGATGCAGTCATGTATTGTTGCTTTTGAAGGATATTCTCAAGCTATTTTGGAGATTCTAAGCAGGGTGCATTAAGGTTAATTACCTAATAATTTACAGTATAAAACACCCTTGCAGGCACTTTGATCTTCACTAATTGTGGCACTGAACAGAATAAATAAGGGTTTGCTTACATTGCAGCAATGTGACCATGAACAAAGCCCTTTATGGAATTTCTGGTGTCCTTTCTTTCTCCTTGGCTTCAGTGGCTCCTGGGCAGCCTCCAGCAGGGGCTGATCCAGAGGAGTGGAGCCTCTCCATATTCATTTTATAATGATTTTCCTTTCTTAACACAATTCAGATGTCAAATCCAGAGCAGCTGACTTCTATTGCATTAGGGGAGATCAAACCCTGTGCTGTGGAGGCAATAAATACTGACAGGGTTTGGTGGGATGGAAAGATGATTTTGAGGGGCTCAGGACAAAGTGGAAGGACAGGAAAGCCAAAAGTCAGAGAAGCTCCTGAGCAATGAGATCTTCCCCTTTCCTGGAGCTTTTCCTGCTCTTTTCCTGGTCCAAATCCATCTGCTCCCAGGTCTGCAGGTGGCAAAAAATCTGTGTGGCCTCACTGAATTCCTCAAAAAGGGCAGAACATTCCAAATGAGAGCAGACAGGGTTAATTGTGGGAAGCACGCTGGGCTGGGACCCCAGCACTGGGAGTGTTCTGTGATTGCTGGGATTGAGGTTGATGGTCAGCCTGGAAGTGATTCCCAGCTCCTGGAGTGTGCAGGGAGAGCATTCCCAGCCCATGGAGTGTGCAGGGAGAGCATTCCCAGCTCCTGGAGTGTGCAGGGAGAGCATTCCCAGCCCATGGAGTGTGCAGGGAGAGCATTCCCAGCTCCTGGAGTGTGCAGGGAGAGCATTCCCAGCCCATGGAGTGTGCAGGGAGAGCATTCCCAGCTCCCAAACCTGCTTGCTTTGGACCTTTTCCTCCAACATTTTCAAGGGAAAGACTCAGGAAAGTGAGGCCAGGAGGAGCCCTGAGTTGTTCTCAGTTGTTTGATGGTATTTTACTTAAACAAACTCCAATCAGCAAAAACAATCCAGAACTTTTATAGGGTGGCTTGACAGTGATAAAACCTTTGGTGTAACATATAATAAAGTTATCAATAAATAAAATATATTTCACTATTAAGGATCAAACCCTACTCGTTCTTGAGGATTCATTTCAGCCAAAATTGTGAAACAAAGGTGAATTATTGAGAAGAGGCCTTAACAAAGCAGGCAGTCACTTCATCTCTGAAATGCTGTTGTAACATCCAATGTGGAACTGGGCAATCTTTACATTTAAAGGGAAATCAATATCATTGATTCCACAAAATAAAAGCTGCTCCATATGAAACTATTACAAAATCTGGCTGCTGGAAAAATACACAGAGTTTTTAAATCAAACTGATGGAAATCAGGGGGAGTTTCTTACAGCCAGACACAATGATGAAAATGCACTGTGAGCAGCAGGAATTACACATTTATTTGGAATAAATCTGCCAGGAGTTTGGGAAAGCTTCTTTTGTCCTTGTTTCTTTCTGATGCAAACACTCCCTGCAGCAAAGCAATTTGTTGGAGCATTTTATTTAAGTGTAACACTTGCATGGATTTATTTTTTTTCCCTCTTCCACAAGATGCTCACAGCAGTCAATCAAATCAGTGCCAAAATCCTGATCCCAGCCAAAAATCCAGTCGAGGCCAATTGTGGAAGGCTCAGATTTGGCCCTGGGTGTCTCCCTGGGAGCTGCCTCCAGCATCCCTCCCACCCCACCCCTTTCCCAGGGGAAGGAAACTCAGCTGTGCCAGGCTTGCTGCCAGGACTCAGGGGACATTTTTCAGTTTTAGCAGCACCATTCCACCCTAGCACCCAATTCCTGCTTTAATAGTTTGATCTGTCTTACATAAAGAGAGGTTGGGTAATTAAACTGGCATCCAGATCACCCAGGGAAATGTACAAGGGTATATTTAAAGGCACAGAATAAAGTAAATTATGACTTAGGCTGCCACAAACCCAAATTTTCTATGCAAAGCAGCTGCTCCTAAATTTCTTTAAGGAGGTGCTTTGTTAAAGCCACGCAGTTCCTTAAAAGAAAAAACCACCTGTCTGTCAGAGATACTTCAATTATCTTTATTTTACACTGGTTTTCTTCTGGAAATAATAGTAAAGAAGGTGCTCAGGATGCTTTTATCTGAAGCAATAAACCTCTAGGATGTTCAAGTGTAATTAATTGCATTGCTTAAAAGTGAGGGCTTCCAGCAGAATATACAAGCCTTGACATTTTTGTTATGCATAAACTCGATTAGGCTTATGCCAGAATTAAGCAGCAGGATTATATTTTCATTCCATTCTTAAATTCTCATTAAAACTAAAATAAGGGAGGCTTCCAACAAAAGCTACACTTGAGTAAAAAGTGATGACACATTCCCAGACTGAGGGATGTGAGGACTGAGATCCTCGTGTCATAAAAACATTTCTTTCACGTTTGTCAGTTGTTAATTGACATTTTTAAAAAAGACATTTTTAATGCTCCAAAAGCAAGCCAGGATTTGCAAAGAAATAACAGCACAGTTAAATCAGCTCCATTTGCTGCTGAGTTAAAAGCAATTGAAGGTTGTCAGGGATGTTCTGGTCCCAGCACTGCAGGATCCCGAGGGGATTTCAGGGAATTTCACCCCAAAAACTCCCCTGGGGCTCCGGGAGGCTGTGCCAGCCCCAGGGAGGGACCTGCAGGGGCTGCTCTGACAGAGGTTACTGCTTCATCAAACACTAGAAATTGGGTTCTTTTAACCCAAATCCAAGCAGGGAATGGCATCCTGAGGACCTGATCCATGGTGAGGGTGAGAACAGGGAGGATTCAGGAGGGAATTCAGCATTTAACTGAATGAATGACTTCCACAGGGCTCTGATTTCCAGACTCTGCCTGGTATTTTTCAGTACTGAAGGGTTTTTTTTTATTTTTCAAGGGCTGAAATCCTGAGCAATCTGGATTCCACAGAGGCTCTTAGAGAAACAACCCTGAGCTGTCCCTGAAAAAGGCTTTGAGCAGTGCCATGGGTCAAAGGTGTAATTATGACCTATCCAACATTGGAGCCTTTTTAGGGGGCGATTGAATTTGGTTTCAGCCATTGAGGGACAGGAAAAACGACTCTGAATAAACTCTGTAAGCTGTGAATCACAGCCCCTCGCTCTCTTTGTGCCCTGGGGTTTCCAGAAGGAACAAACCCCGAGCCGCGGGTGCAGTGGGAGAGGGGAAGGAGAGCCCCGGGAGCTGCTGCTGTCCCTGCCCGGGATGGGGGGGATGTCCCTGCCCGGGATGGGGGGGATGTCCCTGCCCGGGATTGGGGCATATCCCTGCCCGGGATTGGGGATGTCCCTGCCCGGGATGGGGGGGATGTCCCTGCCCGGGATTGGGGATGTCCCTGCCCGGGATGGGGGGGATGTCCTGCCCGGGATGGGGGGGATGTCCCTGCCTGGGATGGGGGGGATGTCCTGCCCGGGATGGGGGGGATGTCCTGCCCGGGATGGGGGGGATGTCCTGCCCGGGATGGGGGATTGAACCATAAAAAGGCACGGCATGAAATGGAGTCAGAGAAGAAGGAGGAGAGAGACCATTCGAGAGAAGGAGCTGACACCTTGGCTGTGACATTTCTGTATTTATGGAGAATGGAGCTTCTTTTCCTGTAACATATAAACGCTGTTTTGGGGAGGGAATGTGTGGCTCTATTTGGAAGTGATGTGAGGCCCTTCACTCCTAGGGAAAAAGGAGATTTTGCAGTTCAGTGATAGAAGAGGAATCCTTAATACCCCAATAAGCAGTTTATGACCTGTGTGCAGTGATCAGGCAGCAGCCATAGGTAGGATCTGTAGAAGTGTCATCTCCATAAGACTCAGAAAGACTCTTTTTTCCTAAAGGAATGGGTGGAAGATTATTTTTGAATGGCAACCCTGACTGAAGTTACAGGTTTTGTCTTTTTATGTTGTAAGTAGGAAGGTGAATATTTGTGGGGGAGAAGGGAAAATGTTTTGAAGGTTTTTTCATTTGCTTCTTTCTTTTTTTCTTATTCCTTACTTTTTTTAAGGTGTGTGAATAAACGATCTTTTGTAATTTTAAGGTGGGCCTGCTTCGCTTTTTGAGTTCTCCATGTCATACATGGAATAATAGTAAACACTAAACCATCACAGTCAGCCAACACTATGAAATTTGGGCAATTTTTAGACCTTTTCTCTTTATTTCTATTAATAAATCTCCCTGGGAACCAAAGAAGACACTGAAGAGATCTTCATTACCAGGAAAATGGAAAAAATTCCAGGGAGCAGCTGCAGGAATGGGAGTCCAGGTGGAAGTGTTCAGTGCAACCCAGATTTCCAGCCAGAGCTGGAGATAACCTGAGCTGCAGAGCTCCTTAAGGAGAGCTCATTCCTCATTTCTTTGAGAGAAATTAACTCTGGCTCATTGCTAGAAAGCCAAATAATGAAAACATTTGAGGAATGAATACCTAAAGCACAGGAGTGCTAAGGAACATCAGGGCTGTGTAAGAAATGAATTCACCAGCTGCATCGAGTGTTTCACTTTTTGTGGAGTGTTTAAATGGATTTCTACAAAAATAATAAAGGTTTCTGGAGGAGATAACTCCAAGCCCATCTATCTTTGTTGCCTTGAATTCAATAGTGGTTAAGTGAGATAGTCTGGGCTTATTCTGCTGCAAACACTGATTCAGTGGGCAGGATTCAGCTGTCAGCTCCTTTTTGTACAGGAATTATTTCCCTCAACGAGCAGGGAAGATGCTTTTCTTCAGGTCTCTGAGAGACAGCTGAGGGCTCAGAGCTCTGATCACAGAACAATGTCAGGGACAGGAGATGTGCTGATTTTAACAGCCTGACTTGCAGCTGCAGCCCAAATCCCTGGGTTTTTTAGGAGCTGGGTTGAATATTCTGCACCTACACCTGGTGGAAAAGGTTTTTCTGTGCTTGTAGGTGTCAGTGCTGGCTCAGGCTGGGGGTGACTCCAGTGAGGTTTGCAGGGATGGCAGCAGCCCAGGAAAACAACTGTGAGCACCTCGAAACTCTGAGGGTTTGTCAGGAACTCACCCCGAGAGGAGGAATTTCCCTGATCTGAGGGTTTGCAGGGAAAGGCTGCTCAGCAGAGCAGCAAACACATTTTATGGAGAAAAAAAGGTGACTGCTCACAATGTTTGTTTTTTTTTTTTTTTTTTTTAAGATGCAGGAACAAAGAGCAAAGCCTGACGTGCAACAGCACCTGCAAAACTCGGAAAAATAACATTCAAAAAGTCACAACAGGAGCACATTGTTTAAAGAGTGAATAAATCAATAACTCTTTATGCACTGCAGGTTGTGCAGCTTCAGGGGCAAGCCAGGGCTGCTATTGTTTTTGTCCTCTGTAGTTAATCTGAGTTTAGGGTGCTCAAAAGGGCACGGTTGGGGTTTGTTTCTGGAAAGCTCAGCTAAGGAATTTGCTTTTCATGATGCCCCCGAGGGTCCCCACAAAGTAATAAGTCAGCATCATTTTCTAGCTGCAGCTGATAACATTTATTGCTAATTCTTTAAACCCTTCTTTAAAAGAAAACAAGTCTGCAACCTGCATTGCACCCACAGGAATAATCTTTCTTTTCCTCAGTTTGGTAATTCAATTGTGACTTGTAAACTTGTGCAGCTGTAGCAAAAAAAAAAAAAGTCTGCAGTCAACTCTAATCTATCTTGAGGAGAGTAAAAAGTGCTTACCAGCACTGGTGTAGTAAATTCTGGCTGCTTTATTAAATAAACATAGAATTTCACACAGAAGCCTTAAGGAAGGAGAGTTTTAAAGTATCTGAACAATTTAGCACGTTCTGAAGCTGAATAAAGATTGATGGAATTTCGGAGTGAGATCTAAACTGATGACAAACCAAATCCCACTTAAATGAAGTTGAAAAATGTGGCCATTATTGATGTCCTGTGAATGGTGAGAGAGAAACCAGGAGGATGCCTGGGGATCACAACCTTTCTGCCACTGGAAAAAGAGACTTTAAACAGGTCCCCAAAGCTGTTTGTGAGGCAGATTTTGAGGGGTCTTTACACAATCAGGGGGAGAGAGAGAGAGAGAAATCCCCCCCATCCCAGGCAGGGACATCAGTATTTCAATATTGGTTTGAAATATTTGTGGTTGTCTGGGAGTCCACAGGGAGGAAAGGGAAAGGGAAAGAGAAAGGGAAAGGGAAAGGGAAAAGGGAAAAGGGAAAAGGGAAAAGGGAAAAGGGAAAAGGGGAAAGGGAAAGGGGAAAGGGGAAAGGGGAAGGGG
>WEIU01009141.1:1168367-1199655 GCA_013389925.1 Aegithalos caudatus
AAAACACCCTCAGGTGAATTATTGCTGAGAGAGAGAAACGAGAGGCGGCGGGGAAATGAACCCGTTTGGAGGTGCCGTGAGTGCCGGCAATTCCAGCTGGAGATCCGGGATGCTCGGAGCTGGCAGCTGCCAGATGCTGCCTCCGACAGCAGCGGCGGGAGCTGCACGCTCCTCTCTCCGTGTCCGTGTCTCTCCTCACCACAAACCCCCCTCCGCAGCACTTATGTCACACAGACCTGCCCAGCCCTCACCTACCGCGCTCTGCCCGGGGTTTCATCGCCAAAAACCCTCCCCTGGCATCGCCCCCCGCTCACGCACCCTCCCGTCCTCCCGGGCAACTTCTGGGGAGGCTGCAAAGCCCCAGGGAAGCGCCCGAGCATCGCAGCACCCCGGATTCAGGAGGAGGAGGAGGAGGATGGGAAAGAGCTGCAGCCCCACTGAAAGGCAGCACCTGAACCTGCCGGGGGCTCACCGAGCTCCTGGGCTGCTGTTGGCAGCTGTTTGCAGCTCTTTGCAGCTGTTGGCAGCTGTTTGCAGATCTTTGCAGCTGTTTGCAGCTGTTTGGCAGCTGTTTGGCAGCTGGAATCGGGGCAGGACAATCCCCAGCCCCTGCTCTTGGAGGGTTAACACAGCCCGGTGCCCCTCACGGCGTTCATGGTGTGATTTAACACCTCTGCCTATGATTCATTTATTTTCACGGTGTGTGTTGCACGGATTGGGAGGCTGAGCAGGTACCTCAGCTTAGCTCTCCCACGAATTTCGAGATTATTAAAAACATGAGTGGCTTGGTGCTGGTGGTGGCTGCCAGAGAAGATCTTTCCTGCATCACCTGGTTTGGAATAATCTCCTGGTGAGACCTAAACTGACTTCAGGGACTGGCAGGAATGGCACAGGAATTGGCTGCACAGGTTTCCATCCAAACCAAAAAGACACCAATGGTTTATAAGAAATTGAGTGAATGATTTTTAGATTGATGCCTTTCAGTACAGCAATTTTTTTGTGTCTGTAAGAGCTTTGGATCAACCATTAACCAGCAGCAGCCTCCATTCCCTGCCTGGCCAAGGCATCTCTAGGTGCAGACAGAAGAAATTAAAGAAGGAACAGGAAAATAAGAGGAGGAATAAAAAGCACCAAAATCCACTCTGACACCAAAGCTTTCAGTAGGTAAATGTGAGCTGGGACTGGTTTTCAGCTGAGGTGGAGAACTGAGGGTGAAGCATTAATTCTGCAGAACCCAGCAAAGTCTTTGAGAAGCCATAAAGCAGCCAAAATTCTTCTTAGCAAGCATCAAATTCCCTAAAATTGAGACAGCCAGACTCAGATTTTGAGGAATCCCGTTGATCAGGCAATAATATTTCTGTTTTCTAGGAATGCATCAATATCCTCCTGCTCAGTGACACAAGGATGGATGGAAGAGTCCAGCTGGGAAGCAGCATTTACTGCAAGGAGAGCAAACAAGAAATCAAACAAATACTTGCAGCACAGCTTTGTGCCTCCTGGAGAACCTGGATCTGCAGATTAAAAGATTCACCCCTGTGCACAGGAACATCTGTTGGAGGACTCCAGCAAAACAAAGCTGTGGGGGAAGTATTTTGTAAATAAATACAAGTGTATAAATAGTTCCACACTATTTCTACATCTGCTTCAAACCTCTCCTGTCCCTAAAGCTGCTGAGGAGCCTTTGAACACTGCACAAGTAACAGCAAATGTAATTACACCTGCACATCAATTTCAATTGGAACTTGAAACTGCTGGTGATTTTGAGAGATCAATTGTCAGAGATTAAAAATTTATAATAATTTTAGAAACTTGGTTTTGATTTTGTTTTGTTGTGGACAATGACATCGACTGTCTCTGTGGATATGATTCCCAATATTCCATCTGACCCTCTCCTCTGGCAGTTTGAAGCCATTCCCAGTGTCCTGTCCCTCCATCCTTGGAAATCCTCTCTCTCCATCCTTCCTGCAGCTCCTCCAGGCCACCCTGAGCTCCCCCCAAATCTCCTCCTCTCCAGGTGAACACTCCCAGCTCTCCCAGCCTTTCCTCCCAGCAGAGCTGCTCCATCCTCTGCTCATCCTGGAGCCTCCTCTGGGCTCCTCCAGCAGCTCCAACTCCTCCCCGTGCTGGGATGATTTTCACTGGAGTAAAATGGGCTGGAATCTGGCCAGGACCAGTGCAGAGCTGGAGCCTGGCCACCAACTTTCTCCACCTGCTGCTCCAAGAGACATCAGGGCTATAAACAATATCCATAATCCCCAAATCCACACCTAAGGAAGCAGCCTGGAGAGTCCCTATCACCAAAAACCTGATCCACATCAGGAAACACCTTGTCCTTTTCCCCCACCCAAACAGAAGGAAGAGAGCTCCAAGGTTATTTGTAATAATCCTCGTTTGGGTGGCTGAGCTGGGCTTTAATTGCTGAGCAAAATGAGGGAAGTTTGCAGGGGATGCTGTGGGAGAGGTGAGTTGAAAAGTGGAGTTTGCATTTAATTCACAAGCAACAAGGTTAATGATTGTTCTTATTTCATCTGACAAAGAATTTCTCAGTATTGATCCAGCTCCCTCTAACAGGGATTTTGTGTTTCTTCCTTTGAAGTAAAAATTAGCAAAATAAATAGCAACAGCACACAACAATGGAAATTCAGTTAGATTAAGCTCACAGCTTCTTTCCCTTTCTGGACACACGCTGTGGAAGCCTGAAGCTGCCTCCAGTTGGAAGAATTTTGCTGTTTCACAGGAGACTTCCAGCACTGAGGCATCTTTCTGACAGAGGGAAGAGCCACGGGGAGAATCAGGATAAAACCACGTCTGCATTTACATTTCCTTCCACCTCTCGCCTTGTAAACCTGCATTAAATACAACTTCTGTATCAATATTGCATGATGCCTCCCAAATCTCTTTGGAAACAGAACATCTTGCTTTGTATAATTAGTCTTTTGCCTCACAAAAGGGAGGAATAATCTGCCTCAGACTTCCTCTCATGCTTTTTGAGCTTTGTGCTCGGAGACCTCTGGAATTTCTCTAACCCCTGGGTAGCAGAGCCCTCCTTCCTCTCCTGGCCTTTCTTCTTCAGCCTCATTATCTTTCCCTCTGTCAGGCTGAGTTTTGTGTTTGCTGAGCATGGAGAGGTTTCTGCAGGGAGCTGAGCACCCCCAGCCCCTGCAGGATCCCCCCTGAGCAGGAGATGTGGGGTGAGGGGAACAGGGGGGCTCCATCCCAGCACTGCTGGCAGTCCCTGTTGGATTATCCCTTTCTCTGACCCAGACATGGGCTCACTGAGAGGGGTTTTAAAGACTTTTATTCCATTTTCAGTCTCATGAGAAGGGTGAGACAGTACAGATGTTACAATTCACACCATCACAATCAGCAGCCAAACTATTTCCTAATTACAATCCATTAAAAGCATTCCTTGCCTATCAGCTTTTGCCACACAATGCTGCCAATGCTCCTGAGCCAATCATCTAAAAATACCTCACGTGGGTCCTGCTACAATACATCTTCCATATGTTCCATTTTCATATTCATATATCCCTTATATTCATCTCTCACAGTTCTATCTCTCTAAATTACCCAGTCTATTTGCAAAGCCATCACTTGAGGCTTGTTTCCAGTTGTGTCTCTCAGCAGTGTCTGTCTGTCCCATGGCATTCCCAAGGCAGCACACTTTATCTCAGTTTGGACTGCAGGAATGCACTCCCACAGCCCAGCAGGTGTTTCCATACAGGGAAAGCTCTCAGACTCACCCCTTGCTGTTCTCACAAGGTAAAGGACCCAGAAATGTCCATGTCCTTTTCTCAGGAAGTGGCCAGGTGCCAAGCAGAGATTCTGGCTGGACACCTGGATCTGTGCTCCAAAAGCTGTCACCAATTCCATGGGGCAAGGTGCCAAAAAGCCCACCTGGACCATTCAGTTCTTAAAAGACTGCACAGAACTGCTCAATTGCTTTTTTGGACTGCCTTAGCAGTGCAACAGATTTCTCTACACTGTGTTCCACTTACATCTCTTCTGTTTCATACTGTTTGCTATTTTTGTCATAATTAAAACCTTTTCTTTTACAAAGCATGTCCAGAGAAGTTGTTTCACTCTTATTAAGCCACTCTGAGAAGCTGCAGGTCAAACCTTAGACCTGATACAACTTCAGGGGGTTTACTACAGGCTGTAAAACTGTGTCAAAGCCTTCAGTCAGGCCTGGAGAATTCCCTACAAAGCCATTTCCCACCTGTGCTGGTGGTCAGGCTTTTCCCTGGGCTCTGGCATCCCCTTCAGGCTGGGATTGCAGCTCCTGGCTCTCTGCTGCTCAGACACTGTTGGCCAAACCCAAGACAAATTTGCCTGGAAATGGTTCTTAAAAACAGCCTGGAAATGGTTCTTAAAACAGCCTGGAAGTGGTTCTTAAAAACAGCCTGGAAATGTTTTCTAAAGTAAATCTCACTTCATTTACGTGAGCATAAAATGTAAACAGATCCTGTAGGAATATAATAAAATCTTCAGCTGTACATGTGACTACAGTGAATGGAAGGTTGGGGGCTTTAATTCACACTGATGCAGACTCAAGCCGAGATTTTCCTTGCTTTATTTTAATCTCAAATCCAATTTTCCTTGGTTTTTAAAGCAAGTTTTTCTATAGTTTGTCTATTTTAATGCACCTCACCACAGTCCATCCCATCTTCAAGAACTTCTTAAACTTTCTGCAGCAGCAGAGCAGAGAGGACAATGAAAAACATTTTCCTACCTGTGTTTTTTAGGCTGCTTTGGTTTCCCTGACACTCTGCTATGATAAATCTGTGTTTTGATGGCCTCCTCAGGAAAGAGAACCTTCAAACTCCCCGTGAATTTTCGAGGTGATTAAGAAAATGAGTCAGCAAGATGCCTGCTTGTGTGAAGGTAAAACTGCTCAGATGTGCTGACAGCTCTGGCACTTGAGGTTTTTTATTCAGCATTTCCTCAGCAGCCAGGCCTCCTCTTTGAGCAGCCCTGAGCACCAGGTGAAAATTGGGGTTTGAAATTCTCCCAGGCAGGTGCTGCCAGTCCTTTCCAGCAGCATTTACTCCTTGATGGATGCCTGGGAATATTTCAGGTTTTTCTGTTATTCTGAGGTTGTCCAAGGCTTAGTCTGGGTTTACATCAGTGTAAAAGTGACAGCAAAATGTGACCCTGGAAGTTCTTCTTGCTCCTTCTGAGACCCCCAGGTGGGAGCCAGTTGTTTGCAACACCACTGGGCCAGCAAAGGTCACCATTAATCTTCACTGAACTATCCACAAATAGCTCAATACTTCTTCCATTTATGTTTATTCAAAATATTTCCAGGAACTATTTACCTGTTTAACCCTCCTGTAAAAACAGAGGTTAGGTGGAGGACCATAAAATCAAGTACACACATTGAGTGCTTTTATAGCAGGTATTTGCATTTAAAACTTGTCATACAGCAAAATTTAACTCTTGGTTTACTATTGTATTTCAGGTTGTTTTTTTGTTTTTTTTGCATGAATTCCAGCCCTTTGGAGAGGGTGTCAGCCCAGCTCTCCTGCCTGAAGAAAGCACAGAAAAAGGATTTACACCCCTAAACCACAAAGTTTTGTGCATTTTGGGCCGAGGAAGAGGAGAGCTGCTTCATCCCCTGCAGCCCAGAGAGCAGAGTCCTGCAGCAGGGCTGTCCTCTCACAGGGCAACTTCAGTAATTCCAGCAGCTGAAGGGCTTGGATGGGGTTTGATTTTCCTAACCAGCTTAATTCCTGACAGCAAAGTGAGAGATCAGCCTGTTTGGAATGGCAGGGATCCAAGGAGCAAGCTTCGGTGGAAGCATTAATGACAGCAACTTGGGATTTCATCTGGGAGTTATTTACTGGCTGACAAAAGTTCCTGGATTGGAATTGAGTTGAGCAAATTTCTATTTATAATTGCATCATTTCAGGCCAAATCCTGCAGAGCTTTTTCAGGAAAATTTCTAGGAGCTACAAGAAGAATTTTTGGTATAAATCTGCTTATCAGTGCTTGATCTTTATGGACAATAACCTTTGGGGTTTTTTTAGGTCAGTGCTTATGAGCAAATGACATCACCATGGCAGAGCTCATCAGTTCTTTACCCTTATGCAAAAGTGTCAGTGATTTATGTTCCTAAACACATTGCAGCACTTCCAAATGGCATCCAGGGACTGCAAATCTGCATCTGAAACCTTTTGTTTCAAATGTCTCATTTGTCAAACGAGCTTAAAGCAATATTTAGCTACTTTGTGGCTTTCTCTTGTTTAATTACTGCTGACTGCCGTGGTATAAAATGTCCCCAGTGGGCAAAATTCATCCCTGGGTAAATAGGCAGGGATGTGGGAAGGCTTAAAGCTCATTTAGCAATGCCTGCAGTCATTCCAATGCACACCCAACAAAGCCTCTGTGCTGCTCAGACACATCACACCAGCTGTGAGGTGAAGGATTCCAGGCAGAGCTAAGGAAAATCTTATTTTTACCAAGTGCTCATACCTGAATTGGTGGGAGCTTTCAAAAGCTCCCCTGCTCTTTGTTACTCTGGGAATAAAGCAGCTGGCTCAGCTTTCAGCACGCTCTGAACAATGAAAAACTGAATTTTTACATAGAATTTGGGGAGGAAATTTACCAGCTGAGAGTTTTGGCAGCCTGGTTGAGCCATTCATGCAAGGACTGGGATGTCCTACCTGTGAATATCCCAAATTCTGGGAGTGAGGCAGGGCAGGAGCTCCTGGAGCCACCTCAGCTCTCCATCACAGCAGGCCCTGGGTCTGGAGTTTTCCACGTGTTCTTCTTTGAGATGAGCAGTTTAAAAGTTGTTTGTGGTTTTTCTGAGCCATCAACAGCAGCAACTCCTTGGGGATTTCCTAAGAGCTCTCTCGGGCTCTGGTGGTTGTACAGTGAGCACCCAGCAGGGGCCCTTTCAGAAACCACACTTGTATTCTCTTTATCTAAAGGCATTTTCCCCTTCTCCTAAAACTGGTTTGGATTTGAAAGGCATTAATTCACACCAGAAACCAGCACTCAGAAGTGATGTCAAAGCCTTTCTGCACAGGACACCTTCCAAGTGACCACAATTTTCATTTTACTGCCCATTTACACAAATTAACAGGAGAATTCTGCCTGGTGCCTGCAGTTCAAGTAGGAAAAGGAAAAAAAAAAAAAAAAAAAAAAAGAGGAGGAAAACTGGANAAAAAAAAAAAAGGAGGAAAACTGGACAACAAAGTTCAGCCACAACCTGGGATCTCATTGTCCAGTTCTGGAAGTTGACTTGAAAAACCCCAGCCTTATGCTAAATAAATTCAGAAATAAAGAATGAGGTAAGGTGCAAGGTCTGGTTATTTTTCCATATAAATCAGGATGTTCCCTGAAGGAACAGTTTATCTGGGAAAATGGAAACATCTCCTACTCCACAGGAAAGCTTTGTGCTCTCTGAAGGGGATAGAACTTCATGCCAAGAAGGTTCTTGGGCATTAATTTCTTTAATTAATGCTCCAGGATGTTCCCACAAAGGCACAGATATCGACCACTGGGCAGGATATATTTTTAATTGGGAGAGGCTTTGCCAGCTGAGCTATAAAACATGCACAAGCTGTTAAATAGAATAATGGAGAAGAAAGACTTGGGTGGAAAAAAGTAATGAGTTAAAAAGAAAAAAAGAAAAAAGAAAAAAACCTTTGGTTAAAAGAGACCTAGCAGGGTTTTGGAGCTAAAAAACACAAAACTTATCATGAGCATCACGAAGGCTGCTCAGGGATGCAGGGATCCTGGTACCATGGAAATGGCACTGGTGTCCAGGATTATCTGACATGATTGCCATGTAAATGAAGGGAATTCAGGGTCTGGGGCTGTAATCACAGACATCAGAAGCTGCCAGTGGTGTTCAGGGGCAGGGCACTGAGGGGTGGGGCTGCAAGGAATTCAAAAGGAATTGGATTTTCCTCCTGCAGGCAGCAAGGAGGGATGGAAGCTGTGCATCCTGTAGGTATCACTGCTCTGGTGCTGACTCGAGGCAGACACAGCCAATTTTGTGTAAAATGAAACACTTGAGTTGCCTCTGCAAATATTTTTATGTAAGAGAAGTCACAGGGGTGCTGACCTTGGCTCTGCTTTATTCCTTTTGCCTCTGAGGAGGTTAACTGGGAGCACAGTCCTAACCAGACTGTTGGGAAGCCCAAATTACAGATTTTCCTGGTTCACACATGGGAAAAATCTTCCACCTCCACTTTCCAGGCAGTGTCCAAGTGTCCCTGCACTGCAGGTGATGGTCCTTGGCTGAGGCAGCTGAAATTCTCTGTTCCACCCTGGCTGCTGAAATTCTCTGTACAACCCTGGCTGCTGAAATTCTCTGTACAAGCCCTGGCTGCTGAAATTCTCTGTACAACCCTGGCTGCTGAAATTCTCTGTACAAACCCTGGCTGCTGAAATTCTCTGTACAAGCCCTGGCTGCTGAAATTCTCTGTACAAGCCCTGGCTGCTGAAATTCTCTGTACAAACCCTGGCTGCTGAAATTCCCTGTACAAGCCCTGGCTGCTGAAATTCCCTGTACAAGCCCTGGCTGCTGAAATTCTCTGTACAACCCTGGCTGTTGAAATTCTCTGTACAAACCCTGGCTGCTGAAATTCTCTGTACAAGCCCTGGCTGCTGAAATTCTCTGTACAAGCCCTGGCTGCTGAAATTCTCTGTACAAACCCTGGCTGCTGAAATTCCCTGTACAAGCCCTGGCTGCTGAAATTCTCTGTACAAACCCTGGCTGCTGAAATTCTCTGTACAAGCCCTGGCTGCTGAAATTCTCTGTACAAACCCTGGCTGCTGAAATTCTCTGTTCCACCCTGGCTGCTGAAATTCTCTGTACAAGCCCTGGCTGCTGAAATTCCCTGTACAAGCCCTGGCTGCTGAAATTCTCTGTACAAGCCCTGGCTGTTGAAATTCTCTGTTCCACCCTGGGTGCTGATTTTTCTCAGCCCATACTGTTTGTAAAATCTGATAAAACCCAGGTTTCATCAACTTTTTATCAGAAGTTCTATAAAACCTTCAACAACTGTTTTCTTTTGATGTTAAACACACACATTTTGCCTTTGCATTTCATTTCCTCTCTTACATTGAGCTCAAGATAATTATTCTAATTAAAAACCTGTTAAAGCAAACAAACACAACAGAAATATTTTCTCTTTCAAAAACCATGGATAATTCCCTCCCATATCCACTCCTCAGATGCCTCATGACCCTTTTTTATTTGCTGCTCTGACATTTTTCTCTTCCTGCCAATGCCAGTCTTATATTTTGATTAATTTCTATTGCATTTTTGGCAAATACATGAGATTTGCACTCTTTTATTGTCCTACTTAGTGGTGCCAAAGTAAAACACTTCATTACATACTTAGGTTGCAATGTTTTAATAGCAAAATAAACAAGAATTTGTTTAAATATTCCCCTCTGTGGGTAACAGCTCCCCATTTCATTATAAAAAGTGTGAAGCATTCTTTAGAAATTAGAATCACCCCACAGAAAGTTACTCATTGAAAATAATCATTAAAACTGGGGCAGAAGCTGGGGCATTCAAAGGAAGAGATGGAAAAGAGGAATTATAAAAAGTCAGAAGTGTTTTTTTCTCAATGTATGGGAATCCCAAGGTATAAAAGCACAGAATTGAGAGGCTCATGAGTGACCTGGGATATTACAGGTTAAATACCACTTCAAACAACACATTGGAAATTGAATTTCTCTCAAAATCAAGGTGTTCTGTTGCACAGGTGACATTGGCAATGTGCTGCTTATCAGTAAAGAGGAAAACCAATTAAAAATTGTTTCCTGGACTCCTCTTTCCCTCACCTGTCCATAAAATTTGTGGTTTTATGGTGTGACTTCAGCACACGCCTTCCTAAACTCACTGATGAATGAAGATATCCATCCAAAGAGTTCCTGGGAGTCCAGGTCTGCTGGCTCCCCAAACTTCACCTGGAAATTGGAAATAAAAGAATATTTCATTTTAGTGTATCTAAGTGAGCTAAACCATGTCCAGGAGCTTAATGGAATTTAAAGAGCAGAGAAAAGTTAAATACCTCCATTATTGTTAATATTCATGTAAAGAAGAAGAGGAATAAGAGGTCAAAGAAGAAGGGGGAGAGGAGGAAAAGCAAACTTTGAGCTGTCTGAAATCTCCAGGGAACTGAGATCCAAAATACCCCAAATAAAAGTGGCCTGAGGAGTTGTCACTGAGCTCCCTCAGTAACCTGGGTTGATCTCTCTGGCTGGACTGCAAATCTCCAAGAGCAGAAAAATCAGTAAATCCTGAAGTTCCCTGGCTCTGCAGCTTGGTAGGTGAATGTATTCATTAAAGAAAATATGTACAAAAATCTCAGAACCAGGATATTTTTCCACTTTCAGAGATTATCACTGCATTTCTGTCCCTGTCCTTGAGATCTCTGAGCACTGTTAAATGTGAGATTTTCTTTCTTTTTCTCTAGCCAGTACAAATACAAAGCAAATGGGAATTTCTTGCACTCCTTTCCCTTCCTTCCTTCCCTTTTACAAAAAGAAATGTAGGTTTATTTTCATTGCATTTTAATATGATATCTACCAGTACGCTGCTATAAAGCTTCTTCATCTCCTCACATCTTTTTGACAGCTGGGAGAGATCCCCTTCATATTTCTGAATTAAATCCTGTAATAAAATAAAACCTCTTAATTTGCTGTAGGAGCACACGATGAAAGCAGGAATTAAACAGCAGCAAAAACAAAATCATTCAAGGCAAAATTTTCATGTCATAAAAATTTCACATCTCACAAAAGGGAAGCACACACACATCCCCCTGCAAGCATTAAGACATCAAAGACAAAAGAAACGTTGACGTTAGAGAATTTTAACTGCATTATAAAAATGACAAAACCTAAATCCATTAAAAGTGGCAGAGCCAGAGAAGCATCACAAGGTCCTGATTTCCAGCATTTTTGGCCCTTTTTGCCTGTGCAGCAAACCCTGCCAGTTTCAGGTCCTCAAAGGGCAGGAGCAGGGCTTTAGGAATAAACCTGGAAATAAAATCTCTTTATTTTGGCTTGTTTGGGACACCCACATTTTCAACAACGTGCAACAACTTCAAAAAACATTTCAATACCCAGTGTCCCACCCATGTCCCTTCATGCTTCCAAAAGCATCACCCAGAACAACATTAATTCCATGTTCCATGTCTGTTCTTCCTCACATCACTCCCCAAGTACAGACAGGACTCTGCAGGCTTCAAAATCACTGTCCCAGGTCAGGATTTTATGGCCAAAATTAAACTGATTCCACGAGAAGGACACCTAGGCTGCCATCAGCCCTCCTCTCCTCTCCTCTCCTTTCCTTTCCTCTCCTTTCCTCTCCTTTCCTTTCCTCTCCTTTCCTTTCCTCTCCTTTCCTTTCCTCTCCTTTCCTTTCCTTTCCTTTCCTTTCCTTTCCTTTCCTTTTTCCTCTCTCTGGATGATCTTTAAGATCCCTTCCAAACCACTCCATGATTCTTCAACCCTCCCTAAATCCCTTTCTGTCTGAGGGCAGAGGAAATTGTCACAAATTCACTTTAAAATTCCCATTATCCCACATCTCTTCTCAGTGGCAGCCCTGGGGCTGCCTGCTCCTCATCCACGTGCCTGAGATGCAAAAACAGGAGATGCAGAGACCCTGGAAACCCTTCCCACACTGCAGATTACAACAGGAGGCACCTCAGGAGGGAATAAAAAGCCCTTTTCCCTCAAATTCTCCTGGTTCCCAGCACAAACTCCCAGGTTACTCCTCCCTTCCTCCAGGTTGTGGCTGATTTACCTTTAGCTCCTTGCAGAACTGGGACTCCTGGGCTGTTGCCTTGCTTGCTTTGGGTTTAATGAGCCTCCTGCACTGGATAATGTTCTCCAATTCTTTTTTCAAAACTAACAGAAGGGAAAGAAAATGAGGAATTTCAGCAGCAGGAAGAGGTGTCCAAAGGGCTGTGATTGTTTAATTGAGGGCACAGGGAAAACACAAGAGGATGTGGGTCTACAACACATTTATCTAGGAGTGTTAACTGCCTGGAGTGAGGTGGAGTTCCTGAAAAAGGAGTTTTCTCAGGGAAATAAATGTGATCACATCCCAGGCAGTGCAGGATAATGAAAGGTTGGGAGTGTGGTGATGCAGCAGCCACAAATGTGAGCTGAGCACTGGGATTAGCCATGGAAATAACACCTCCAAACCACACTTCTGTGGGGGGAGCTCTGCCTGCCTTCAGAGAGAAAAGGATTAAAAAACAAAACCTGTTGGAAGGCTGGGAACTGAGAATTTTGGATTTTCTGTGCTGACAGGCACTGACCCCCAGGCAAACCCTGCATTGACCTGAGGATGTGGAGAAGGCTCCAAAATTGAGTGATAGCCCTGGGATTGTGGGGTTTGGATAGAAGTGTGGGATAGCACAGGGTGCAAAACTCAGAGTTTAAGGGTTTAGAATATAGGAATATATATAAAGTAACATAGAGGATTTAGAGCATAGGACAGTCCTTCTTTTTCACCTTCATCTCCATGGTCTGGGTGGTTTTGTAATTGGGTAGGAAAGTCCTCATTGCAGAATATGGGTGGTTGGTTATTGGGTTAAAAGTAAAAATAATTAAGGTGTCATCTCATAATTGGACAATTTGTGCCTAAAAGACCTTGTAGAGAGATAGAGACAGAGCCATTTTCTGGCTAACCCTGTAGAAAATGTCTGTAAACCTGTCCCACCCCTCAGTCCCCCCTGGGTCACCTCTGCACATCTCCAACACTTTCTGGTGCCCACCTTACAGCTTTGCCCAGCACCCTCCAAAACTGCCTTTAAAATATTCACTGATTTTGAGCTGTCCCTGCAGACCAGCAGTGACTGAAGGTAAATGTTGTTACAACCAGTGATTTATGCCTCCTAAAAGATGGAGGGGAATTTCTGGTATAAAATGCATTGAAGGAGCCTTGAGCTACTCCCAGGGCCCAGAGGGGTGCAAAGGTGAGAGTGAGCATCATCCAGATCTCTTATCAAAGGCTGAAATTGGGAATATTGGTCTGCAGATGTGCCCAGCACCCACGTCACACCTTCAAAACACAGATTATTACAAATGTCAAGATAATAAACACCATTTCCACCCACTGGCACTCTGCTGTCAGCTCTCAAAGGGTTCTCATGGGACTGCTCCATGGGGAGTTGGAAATCCACCTTACAGAATCCACCTTACAAAACTCATATTACAGATTCCATCTTACAAAACTCATCTTCCCAAACCCATTTTCCATTTGAACAGCCTTGCTCTGTCCCTCCTGTTGACTTCAATGCTGCTGGAGCCCTTTTCAGAGAAGGAAACCTGTTTGTTTCCAGAAAGTTCTTGAACTCCAGGAAGTTTTCTCCTGGTGCATTCCCACTCCCATCTTCCAGAGACTCTCCCAGCCATCCCTGTGGTGGAGCACTTGTGCCACTTAACTTTTCTATTTTATGACAAACCCTATTTACCATGGACATTATATTTTTTTTTTTTTTTACATTTCTAAACCACCTGGACACACTTCAATAATTCCTTTTTTTTTCCCTTTAATTCTTCACAGTAACACGGCAGGTTAAGCATCTCCATGGCAACACTTCACCTCAATGTTTTGAACCTTTAACTCTCTTTACAAACTACAGAGGTGCAGTGAAAACCTGTTCCAAGTGACTGCACACTGCATGAAAATCTGCCTCTGAGTGTGGAAACCACATTTACATACCATCAACCTCAGCACTGAGGCCCTTCATGGACGCTGGAAAGGAAGAGAGAGGGGAAAATCATGATATTAATAATAATAATAATAATAATTTATACAGCAAGAATGGGAGTTTGCACAGAAGTTGAAAGATTTAATTTTATTTGTTGATTATTTTCCACCCCTTTCCCTCCTCTCACCATCAGTGACAGCTTCCAATCCTGGCAGCTCCTGGGGAAAGGTGGCCAGCTGGGGCTGGTGCAGGAGGATCTGTTCCACCAGGGCATGGAGCAGGGTGAATGTCCTGTCCCTGCCCCTCAGCAGAGACAGCTGCAACAGAGCACAACAACACAGCTGAGCCACCATCCCTCAAAAAATAAATTAAACATGAGACAGGAGCAGCAGGGGCACTCAGGGATCCCAGGTGTGTTCGGAAAGAATGGAAACAGGAGGAGAAATAGAAAAGCAAGGGCAGAAAACAATGGAATTAAACATCTCCTCCTGTTTCACACACATGCCTGGTTCATAGCTGGCACCCAACCAGGACCTGCAGCTCAGACAATTCTTCATGCCAAGGGATTTTTAATATCAGGGCAGGCAGAGTTTTGATGCTCTGCCTCATTAGAGACGCAGCAAATTCAGCACCACAAAGGCAGCGCTGCTGCCTGAGGTGGGGAAACACAGCTTGTGATCACAGGCAGGGCAGAATCCATTGTTCATCAGGGCTTTGTTCTCCTGGAACCCAGGGAAGGTGGCAGAATGTGAGCTCCTCATTAGCAATCATTGCCTCTGCACACCCAGGAAGGGCTCCTGTGAGTGGCTCACAGACCCCAGGGTGGGGTGACTCCAGTCACAGAGGATGTTTACTCACTTTGGCCAGAGATGACAACCGGAATCCTTTGGCCACCTCTTTCCCAGCGTTTTCATTCAGGTGGTTCCCCATGGCTAAAATGTACTCCAGGACAGCGACAAACTTGGGGCTGGACTGCAGCTGCCTGCTGGCTTGGATGTTCTGGATTATCAGCTGAAACACACAGACCTGCCCTCAGAAAATGGGGATAAATCCGTGGTGCCTTCCCTGGGCCACCCCTCCCTGGCCCTGCCTTGCCCAAGGACATGTCCCTGTCCAAATCCCTCCCTGTTTCCAGCCAGTCCAAACTCCCCAGGACAAAGCTGTGTTGGCACAGTCACCCCAAAAGGAGCCACATCCCTTCAGCCCTGCCAAAGCAGCTCCAGTGTTCTGCTCTTGGACTGCCCAAATTTCAGGGATCAGGGGAAGCAGAGTCTGGAGCTCCATCCTTCACCTCCCTCCCTTCCATTTACACCAGCTCAGTGCTGTTATCAAAAGTCTCAGCACAGTTTTCCCCACGAGGAAGAATAATAATTTCCTAAACTCAGAAATTCAGTTTTCCCAGGGAAACCACCTCCCTTCTAGGGCTAAAGGCACAGGAGGTGATTTTGTTCTTGGATAAAAACTTTGTGTTTTTTTAGCACCACACCTCTTTTCATCAGTCACCAACATACAAAATTAAAAACAGGGAGAGGATGAAGCACATGAAAGCTGCTGTTGAAGCATTTATAGCACAGCTCAGGGCCAGAGGGTGCTGAAAGCCAAGATTCACGTTGTCCCTTAGGATGTTAGGTGGTTTAAAAATAGGAGTTAGCATGCATAAGAACATACTTAGACACTAATTATCTCTTCAGTGGACATTAAATATCCATCAAAGCAAACAGGGCATGGACTAACTCTCAAATATTCAATATTTGGCCTCAGTGGAGGACAGGCAGGGTCAGGAGCCTCTGCCTGTCCCCTGAGCTTTCCCTCTGCTCCTGTGGTTTTGATCACAGCCAGGCACAGGAGAACAACCTGCTCCTGCACAACTTCCACATTTTATTATCATTCCCATGCAGAAAAAGGGAAAAACCTCTGAAAGCTTTCCATGGGGTGGAAATTCTTGTTTGGAATCAAAGCATGGAGAAAAGCTGGCAGTAAGGCACAGCCTGGAGCAGCAGGATGCAGTCACCAGGCTGGCTCTGGTTTATTTGCATCCCCCACTCTTGGGTCATCCTGGAAAAAGGCACAGAGGGACTTCAGCTCTGGTTCCCAAAAAATTCAGTCCAGGGGTGTAATCCTGAGGGGGAACAGCTCCTTCAGCCTTCAGGAAACAATAAATCTCTTTGAGGTTTGTCAAATAAACTTCTCTGTGTCTTAGACTGATCCCTTCAGCTCATGGGGCCAGGAGCTCCCCACAAAGGGAATTGAATTTTAATGGTGAAATTCACTTCTGTCATCACTGCCCAAAGAAGGAGGAAAGTTTAATAACTCCAAATTAAATTTTGAACATTTTTTTTCCCATTCTTTTCTCCCTCTTTTGTGGGAGTCTCTTCTACTGCCATGCCCATTATCTTAGTGGAATAAGGATGAGATTAAACACACAAGTGGGGAAAAAAAAACAAAAACAAAACTATAAAACAAAACCTGAAAGGATCTTCCCAAACTGCAGAGCTTTAAAATGTGCCCTGAGGTGATTTGGGCCTCTCTGGTCACACACAGCCCATGAGGGCTCCTGGTACTCACAGGCTCCAGGTCCCTGATGCTCTGGGGGAGCTCACGGACACTGAGCAGCAGATCCAGCCTCTGGCCCAGCTGAGGGATCTTACACATCTGCACAGAATTGAGCAGAACCAAAGTGAAACTCACAGTTATACCAAAACATGGTGTACCTTTCATTATTTATCCAGCAGCTCAGCTGTGCCATTGTTTGCCTGATTTCTGGGCTCATTTATGAATTTTATCCTGAGCCACGGTCATGTGGATACCCTCTGACACATACCTGCAAATTCACTGGGGAAGACATTATTAAAATCAATTTCAATTCATTCTCTGGAGCAAAACTGGTTAAATACATCTAATTTTATAGATGATGGCTTCTGGATTTTGGGAATCTAGACTGAGGTCAGGATAAATCAGTTCCTGTTCTGTAGGAAGAGGAGGGAAGGTGACTTGGAGACACAGAGGGATCCATAATTCTCTTTTTGTTATCTACCTCTCTCAACTCTCCATCAGAATAATCCTTTTATACTGATTCTGGGAGAGATTCTAAATTTAAATTCTAAACAACAGCTTCTTGCAGTGGTTTTAGCTGGGAGAATGTCCTAAAAACAGGACGTGGTGTCTTTTAATAGTGAAACTCCTCACTGTAAAATAAATAAAAATAAACATAAACATCACACCTCACCTCCAACATGAACTGGTCAACCACGTGCAGCTCTGAGCAAGGCCCCCTGAAGGACTGGTACCTTTCTGCATCTTTGGCTGTGGGCAAATACCTGCAAAGAGAAAATTAAAATTAGGTGTCCTCTTCCTCTTCATTCTGTGCTCTGATAAAACAATTATTCTGTTCCTTGCCCTGGAATTCCCTGCATTTTTGTGTTTCATATTTATTGCTTATCTTGTGTAGGCATTTGAACCAACTGTGGGATGGGAAGGAAAAGTGATCTGCAGGTGCCTCTGGATATCTGGGAATGCTGTAGATAAGGCTTGCAAAGAGCCAGAGTGTCCACCTGCAGGTGTACAGGGAATTTAGAACAACAGAATGTTCTAGAAAAGGTAAAACCACGGGACAGAGGAGTTCAGGCCCTGATTTCCAAAGAGTTGGATCTTTTATTTTCTCTGTTATGGCAGAATCACAGAATATCCTGAGCTGGAAGGGACTCCCAGGGATCATCCTGTCCATCCCATCCATGCTGTCTGTCCTGTCCATCCCATCCATCCTGTCCCTGCACAGCCACCCCAACATCCCCAGCCTGGGAGGGTTTTTTTCCTCCTTTATCCTGATTTTTACAGGGTTTTTAACTTGTTTAAGCAGTGCCAGCACAAACCACAGCCCCACAGCTCCCTCCCTCCTGCACGAGGTCACGGAATATCCTCCAGGGCTGCAGATTTTGAGAAGATTCAGATTCTGCCTCCACTTGGAAAAACAAACACAGCACAGCTGCCTTCCTTTGGAGATCCCCCTGCCTGGCTGAGCAGTCCCTGGGGGATTCTCAGCCCTGCCTCAGAAAAGTGGAATTGATGTCAGAGCTCACATGTGAGGAGAGGAGAGAAGCTGAAATAAGTATTCAGGTCTGCTCTCTTTTCTTTCTCTTAAAACAAACTTCTAAATTTGCAGCCAAGAGGGATTAAACATTCATGGGCAGAGCTATACATTTCCAGTAAAAGTCAGGGAATTCACTCAAAGGTGGAAAAAAAGCAAATATTTTAGCATGTTAAACACAGGACAAACACTAAGATTTATTTTGCTGTTGTCAATAATTAATGTGACATTTCAATTGTAAAATTGCTGGGGTTTGAATTAACTCTATATGGTAGCAGATTAAAATGTAATCCTTTCAGCCCACTATACCATCAAGGAAAAAAAATGAATTTTCATTTAAAGATAAGTCAGCTGTTGGCAAATGAAGGGGTGTTTATTCATCATTAAAAATAGTTTGAGCTTTTAAGCAAATTCATAGAATGCATTTTTAAAGGTGACAGCAAACATCTTCATTTAATCAGAAGTCTGATACCCCATAAAATTCTTTGGCTGCTTTATGCATAGGAAATGGAGCTAACAGATTATCTGGAAGGTTTAAAGCTTAAAGCATTAAACAATGGGAGCCATGAGAAAGGAGGCACAAACACACATGAATGCATCCCATAAATATCTTTTTACATGAATGCAGCTCTAATGGAATTTGCACAGTGACAAAGATTCCCATTTCTCTGAAAGGAAAATGAAGTTTAGGGAGATGTGGGGTGCTTTGCTGCTAAAAGAGGAGGATAAGGAACCATCCAGAGAAATGGAGAAGTTTCTGTATCAAATTCAGAAGTCTCCAGTGATATCTCACCACTTCCACTGGGGGCACGAGCAGGACACTCTGCTCCCTGGGTACATTCCTTAAAAAGGGAATTTTGGCTTTGACTTGAGGTATTTTTCACTCTCCAACAGCAGGATTTGACACTGTGCCCTGGATCAGACTCTGACAGGAACAATTTGCACTGAGAGGAATTTTCCAGCCCTGGACCTGTTTGGAATCCTGTGCTGCCCATGGGTTCTCAGTTAAGTGGAGACCACAGCTCTCAAAAGTGAGATTTCCCACTAGGACACCTAAATTTTGAGCCCTGTTAAGTTTAGGTTACTTTTGAGTTTTGATAAATTAAAGTTTTATAAAGTTTAAGTGATAATAGATTTATATCCTATTAATTTAAAGTTTTTACATGTTTTTTATTAAGTTAATACAGTTCTAGATTTTTTTGACAAAATTTATTCCTATTAAGTATTAAATGGAGTGGGGAGCTCTCCAGGAGTGCTGAGTGCCTTCTCTGTGTGGTGCCAAGCCCAGCACAGAGAGCTGTGCCAGGGACACTTGGGAGTGGTGAAGCTCCATGAGAATTCCTCTCTGCTCCTTCAGTTTTCCAGCTTGGAAATCCAAGCTTCATTTTGAGATCAGTCTCAACTGTTCCACTTACACTCAAAACTCTTGGGGTGGAAAAAAACCACAGCTTCCCCTCAGTGCCAGATTTGCACACAGATTCATTGATTTTGGCAGCAAATAATAATCCCAGGGACAGGATCCTTAGTCAGATAGCATTGTTTGAATCCTTGAAATTATACAACACACAGCAGTACAACAATCAATATCCCACTGCTGGGAATATTCCCTCAGCATTACTGCCATCAAAGAAAGACTTCAAGGAAAAAAAAAAGAAGATATTCCAAGCTTCATTGCCATCATTATTATCATTATTGTGTGATGGCAAAGAGCCCAGAGGCCACAAATCAGTGATGCCACAGCAATTTCAGCAGCCTGGGGATGCTGGGCTGAGCCTGCAGTGCCAGGAGTGGATCCTGAGCAGCAGAGGGGGGTGGGAGCAGGGGATGCCCTGGGAAATGGGGCTGCAGAAATCTCCTTTCTCTTTGCCTTTCCAGGAGCAGCCCCGTGGCACTGGGGAGCACCTCAGTGTCCAGGGAATTTCCCTGCAGGGTTTTTCTGCCCAGCTCCAGCACTGCAATGAAATTTTCCTGTTCTCACTGAGCCTTTAGGGTCAGATTGTCAGCAGTCCCCTCAGTGGGGCCATGCACCTCCCACCAGGTCCTTAATTTGTTTGGATTTAACTGGGGGAGCTCTGGGACAGCAAGGAAACACCTTCCAGGACTCAAAAAAAAACATTTAAATACCCAGTGTCCCACCCATGTCCCTTCATGCTTCCAAAAGCATCACCCAGAACAACATTAATTCCATGTTCCATGTCTGTTCTTCCTCACATCACTCCCCAAGTACAGACAGGACTCTGCAGGCTTCAAAATCACTGTCCCAGGTCAGGATTTTATGGCCAAAATTAAACTGATTCCACAAGAAGCAGAAACATTGATTATTTGCTTCCTCACTTTCCCTGCCAGTGTGTTCTTTTCCCCAGTTTTCTTTAGCAAAACATGCAAATTTTTTTTGTCTCTTTTTGAAGCAAGAATCAGTTCCACATCAAGCTTGTGCATGTAAAAATATTTATTAAAAAGCATCACATGGGAACTGGGGTGTGGAACAGATCCCACTCTAGGATCCCACTTCTTTCCTGTCTTTCTACATCTCAAACTAGTCAAAAAGATAAAATCCATTTCCTGTGACTTTCACAAGCCAGAAGTTTGCTTGCACTCCTGAAATCTGCCCAGTTTTGTTAAAGGAATCCCCACTCTGCTTCAAGGCCCCAAATCTCTGCCACTCAGACACACAAATATTCCCATAAATCCCATAATATCTCCTTTATCTCTTGTCTGCCTTCCTCCTCTCCACACCAACTTTCCAAACACTTTGCAGAAGACTCTGCCTTGTCCAAGAGGTCCCAAAATCCCAACAATTCCCCCCAAAATCACCTCCTCAGTGCTGCAATCTGCTCATCTGTGAGCCCCCCACTCTCCTGGTGGATGATGAACAATTTGTCCTTCAGCTCTCCGGGTTTGATACGGAAACTTTTAAGGAAAATGTCTGGAGAAAAAGGATTCTTGGGTTACTTGGGAAGGAAAAGCACCAAAGTACCTCATCTACTTAGCAGAATTTAAAGAGAAAGAAAAAAAAAAAGAAAGAAAGAAAAAAAAATAAAATAAAAAATAATTAGCAGCTGCTGTCAAAGAGCAAAAACTCAGTCTTCACATTTTCTTTAAATTTACATAACAATCATCAAGGAAAAACAAATCTGAGGATGATTTTCTTACTGATAGCTGCTCCCAAATTTCTTTTTGCAACAAGATTCCATTAGAGAACTCAGCTTTTATTTGTATTTTCCCCTACCCTGGCCTTGAATTTAGCATGGAGGTCTCTCAGAACTCTCATTTTCCTCTGGTGCTCACAACTCCACTCAAAATCTCCAGAATTTTTAACCTCCTGGCATTTTGGAGCTTCATCTTTTCATTCATTAATTTAAGGACTGTGGTTTGCAGCACTTGCAGGAAGATTAATCAGAATTCTCAGGATCAAATTAACTTTTGATCTGAGCAATGTCCCTTATAATAAGGATATGCCAAAACTCTCAGTGATGAGGAGAAGATTAAGAAAGGGATGTAGAACGTCCCAGTGAAAAAGACTGTAAGAGGAACAGGATCAAAAGGAGGAATGGTGCTATTTGCAAAGCAAAAGAAAGACATTTCCTCAAAGAAACTGCAATAATTTACTAGATAAAAGTGCTATTACAAGATTCTTTTATCTGCAGCAGCACTTTCCCATCACTGATCCTTTTAACCCTTCAAATTGTTAGTCAAGGGATGCAGTAATTCCGAGTTACATTTACATCTCCATTTACATTTCCCAATTAAAACTTTATGCTCTCTCCAAAATACATTTTTTTTGTCTTATTCATATTCATCAAGTTGAAATCATTAAAACTTCAGAACTGACTGCCCCAAATTCTTTACACTTGTAACCATCTCAGAGCATCTCTAGGTTACAGAAATGTTTTGGAAAGGCATCTTTGTAACAGAAATCAGAGTGTTTTTGAAGAACAATTACTGCTGCTCCTTTAATTTCTGCCACTCCTCATCAAGGGAATTAAAGCACCTTTACAATATTTTATTAGGAAGGCCAGGACTGGGTGCTGAGCTGTTTCATCAGCTCTGAAAGGCTGTCCTAGGTCAGGCTTTTGGCAGAATCCCACCTGAAATAGGAGAGCAAAGGTTTCTGTTTGAGAGCAGGATCCAGCCTGAGCCCTGGGCCAGGGAAAAGCCAAAAATTCCCAACCTGGATCTGCCCCAAGGGCTCCTGACACCAACCCAGCTCCCCCTGCTCGGGCTTCTAGACCCCAGTGCAGCTCAGCACCCCAAATTCTGCCTCCCACCCTGCTCCTGGTGACTCTGCTCACAAAATTGGAGCAACCTTTGGAGCCAGAGGCTAAAACTGATTTCAGAGGTGCTGTGGGTGCCCCTGTGCCCCAGACAGCAGCATCACTGCCCAGTGGCACTGCCAGCTGTGCACAAAGGAAAAACAGCCTGGGGATTTGTCTCTTCAGCATCAGGGGCCACGTGTGGAGCCACAGGGTCTTGTTTTACCGAGAGAGGCACTGAATTCAAAGATGATTTACACACAACCTTCACCACAGCCCGTGGAAGGGCAGAAAGCACAAACAGCAAAAGCAGGCAGAGCTCAGCCCAGGCTCCCAGAGAGCAGCACACAGCCCCTGTTCTCCCACTTACTGAAGTTATGTGCCACTTTTCTGTCCAGCAGGATGTGCTGATTCACTGAAGGCTCGGTGCCCAGCAGCACTGCTGTGTCCTGGAGCTGGAACTGCTCACAGAGCCTGCACACATCTATTGTCCTCTTGCATGGGTCACACGATCCCCAGACTGACTTTTGAATCTAAAAATACAGGAGGGACACAGGGTAAACAAAAAGCCAGAAGAACAGAGCCCCTTTGTTCCATGCAAAACACAGAAAGGAGCATCCAGGTCCTTTTGTGGCACAGCTGGATCCCTATAACTGCCCATGTCACACAGGCTACAATACTTAGGGATTTATTTTTTTCCCTTTAACGGTCTCATCCTCACCTTGTCACAAGGAACAACATCCCAGTGAAAGGCTTTGGTTCTCTTTGCTGCTGCAGGGAGGCTGCAGGGCTGTGGGAGGGCAGGGGGGGCTGGTGGCAGAGCTGCTGCTGCAGGGGTTGCAGGCTTGCCCAGGCTGCTCCTTGCACAGCTCCCTCCAAGGAGGGCACTCTCCTCTTCCTGCTCCTTCAGAGGCACGAGGAATTCCTCGTAGTCATCTTCAGGGCTGCTGCATCCTTGAGATCCCTCCTGGGGCAGGGGAGCGGGGGGGCTCGGCTGGCAGAGCCTTTCCAGCAGGGAAAGCCACTCCCTGTGCAGATTTCCAGCAGCCTCGGGGCTGCTGCTCTGGGCTGTCAGGGGAATCCTCAGCCTGGAAAGGAGGAATGTCATCTGGGAGCACCAGGAATTGGGAATAACAGCCTGCCCAGCACGGGTTTCTGCTCAGAGCACAGTGATGCTCAGCACTGGCACAGGAGCCCAGTGCTGCTGGCTCTGGCCTTTCCTGAGTGAGCTGCTCAGGTGTTTGGGGTTGGAGAGCTGAGGTTTTGCTGCCCTGGCTGGGCAGGGACCTCATTATCCCCCCTCTGCCCCTGGGGAAGGGAGCAGGGTGCTCCACCTGCCCGGGGGTGACCCTGACCCTGCTCCCCTGAGCTGCAGGAGGCTTCTCCTCCCCACTCCTGCCATGCACCCTCCACCTCAATTCCCAGGTTAGGGAAGAGTTTAGGTCCCATCCCTGATCCTATAAGGAGAAAGGACCAGAAACTTCCATGCTCCTCTCACCACAACTGGCCAGGTTCCAGCACAAAGGCACCTGTTGGATCCTTGGGCTGCTCCTCAAGGAATGCAGCTATTTTCTGTTGGGCAGGGTGCCAAAAACTCCTCCTTCATCACTGAATATTTAAGGGACACCACAGAGATTCTTGGGGCATTTTCAGGGTGTCTGAGCAGGTACAAGGCACCTCCCTGCACCTCCCACCACTTGCACTCTTTGTTTTGTATGGTTTGTTGTTTTCATCTTTATTAAAACTTTGTTTTTCCAAACACCTCCAATCAGCCATCTGGCTATTTTTCATAAGCCATTTCTGAGAGGCTGCTGGCATCCCTCAGAATGTGATGCACTTCTGTGGGGCTAAAAACACTTCTGGCCTCCTAAAAACACTCTGGCCCCCTAAAAACCCTTCTGGCCCCCTAAAAACACTCTGGCCCCCTAAAAACCCTTCTGGCCCCTTTAAAACCCTTCTGGTACCCTAAAAACACTTATGACCCCCAAAAAACACTTATGACCCCTGAAAAACCCTTCTGGTCCCCTAAAAACCCTTCTGGCCCCCTAAAAACCCTTCTGGCCCCCTAAACACCCTTCTGGCCCCACGCAGAAACACATCAGACAGCTCCACCAGCTGCTGTGGGCAGGATTTCAGTCTATCAGCTCAGCTCCACCTTGGATTCCACCCCAAACCCTCCCCAAACCTCTGCAGAGCAATAGGAATGATCCATCCCCACTCTGGTGGCCTCATTTCTCCAGGGTTGTCCCTGGCCATGGGGATGCTCTGCTGCCTGAGCTCGTCAGCAGCAATCCTGCTTTAGGGAATCATTAATTACCAGCTGCACTTACAGGTAGTGGTGGTCCCCGGTGTGCAGGGAGAAGGAGCTGCAGGCACTGTCCCTGCTGAGCCCCACGTTCCCAGCTGCCAGGGGAATTGTGGCTGCAGGGCTCCTGCCCCCCAGCCCCAGGCTGTACAGGGCCAGTTCTCCTTCCCTCAGCTGTGCCAGGCACCTGAGGGATAAAGGATGGACACACAGATCATTCCTCACTGAGTTCTTGTTTGCACAGCCTGGCCCTTGTTAAAGCACCTTCTAAATGTCAATAGATCCCCATGTTTTTACTGCATCCTGCATGGAACAGTCAAAAATATCAATAGTAGAGCATAAAATCTTTGAGATGTGCTTATTTGAGGGTTTCTGGGTTTTGTCTGATGCCTAAATAAAGTGTGACATAAAATCTGAGCAGCCTGCTGTGCTCAGTAAGAGGTAAAATTAAATCTGACCATCAATTAAAAATCACCCAAGTCCTGGTAATTTTTTAGCCCTGCTCTGTCCCTCCCTCTCCATTTGCTGCTGTTGTTTATTTGGGATGGTGGATCTTTGGGTGAGCTTTTAAAGGAATCCACCTGAGACTGAGCACTGCATAACATGGCAAGGCTTCAGAGTTTCTGTTTCGTCCAGGTTCTACTCCACCAAGTCACAAACAAATCACCAAATTTAGTTCCCAGTCATCCAATCCAATATCCCTCCCTCTTGGAAATCCAGTGGGAATTCCTCCTGGATCTCCTCATTCCCAGGAGTCACCTGGCAGGAAAGGATCAAAGTGTTCTGCTCCTGAGGGCTTCCAGCCAAAGGGACTGTGCCAAAATCTGGGGGGAAGCTCTTTAAATTATAATTAATCCTGGAAGAAATTGCCTGAGCATTCAGAGCTCCCATTCCAGCAGAATCCTCTGCTTCAGCCTCTCCTCTAGAATTCTGCCCTGATCTTTATGACAAAGGTCCCAACAACAGGTTGGGTTTTACTGTGGGCTTTATTCTTATTTAAGCTTTTGCCTTCTCATTTTTCTGGAGGGTTTCTGCCTTTCTTTATCAATCCTGGCAGTTCTAGCAAAACTCTCTTTCCCCCCACTCTCTCTTCAAGGTGTGGCTGGTTGATTAAGGTGTTCTATGAAGAATTTAAATAAGTTTAGCTACTCCAGAACAAATTAAACATAAACCATAAATTGCATCTATTCCCACACAAACAGTCAAAGTGATAAGAATTGTTTAATGGAGCTGGCAGTGCTATTGATCTCTCCTTTCTCCCAGGCAGGGACTTATGGATTAATTGGATCTCCAGATGCTTCCACCGTCACTTACTTTGTCAAAAAAAAAAAAAAAAAAAATTTAAAAAAAAGGAGGAAGAGAGAGGATTAATACCAAGAAGAAAACAACAAGGGCTTTGCTTCACAGGATAAACAGAAATCAATTTTTGTTTGTTAACAAACCTGTTCAGTGTTGCAAGGTAACAAATCCTGGGCATAGTCAGGGATAGCATTTACAGCACATACAGTGGTTGCCTTTTCAAAGCAATTAAAATCATTTTCTGTGAACTGTGAAGTCTTTTGAGATAATTGCCCTGTACAGATAATTATAATTTTTTCATTAGCTAGACAGATTTTTTTTCCTCTCTCTTTTTCTCCTTTGATGGTTTAAGAAATTCCAGGTGTTTTAGGAGCTGTCTCAGGGAAGGGTGGTTTGTTTGCAGAGTGGAGAGCATGGAAATCCATGGAAAACCACTGGTTTACTGAGAATGGAGGGAAAAGTCAAGAGAGAAACAAAGTCCCAGCAACAAAATCATTCTGAGCACCATCACCATTACAGATTTGTGCTGCCAATGCTCCCAGCAGGCTCCACATCACAGCTTTGGTATTTTGGGTACCACTACTGCACTGGCAGCTCAAGCAGATTGGGCATCTACATTTACACTTAAAAAAAAAACCCAAACAAACTCAGTAATTGAGTTATTATCAGCACATTCTAATCTAAGAGCATCTATCAGAGATTTTAACAAACTCCAGAGTTCATACTTCACCCATTCAGTGGAGGTTGAAGTGTTCTGCTGCAGATCCAGCAGCCCTTCGTGGATCACATCACATTCTGCAGCTCTCCCAGGGCAGGACTCCACTGGTCTCTTGTGAGAATTGCTCTGTATAACTCTGCTCAGCAGGTAGATTATCTAGATAATAAGTGGCAGCAGAGAAAAAAATATTTTAGACATTAATTCCCGTGAATAAGACATCAATAGTTGGGTTTTACAAATACAAAGCCACTGTCAAATGGGCAGAATAAATCAACATAAAATAACCAAGGTCTTTCTGTGGTGCAAAACTGTTTAACTGCAATTTGGCTTTATGCCCACAATCCTAAACCTGTCAGCCTGAGGAGAATATAATTTTACTCTGAAGGGGTTACTGGAAAACAGAACTTTTTAATTCATATACAAAGCAGTTCCAAGACAAAGTTTCTGTTCAGCTCAGTTCAAGCCCAAGCAGAACTGGATTGAAAATCTCAGACAATGCTCAAAGATGAACCCCTGGCTCTTTTCTCAGCATGAGGACAGTCCTCATTCATCCTTAAAATCAGGCATTTAAGAAATATCTTGCACAGAGAGCACAAAGTGCCTCAGAAGTCCCAGTCAGGATTCCAGCTGTGCACATCATCAGTTTTGTTTGCTTGTTTATCACTCCCAGAGCAGTTCCACCCTTGCTGTGGCTGCAGAACTGCAGAACTCTCACATCTCAGCTCGAGCTTCACACCCCAGTCCTCTGAACTGTGCCAAAATCCTGACCCAAACTCCATCCTGAGCTCACATTCCCTCTGTTCCATGTTGTCTTGGGTTCCAATATGTAACCAGAGGTGCGTATTCTGTTTGACATCTCTTGAAAACAGCTGGGGAGGGGTTTTCTTTATCTCTTGTACAACCCATCCCTCATAACTCCAGAGGGAATCTTCTGTCCATGCCCAGCTGTTAACCCAGGTGTGGCAGTGCCTCTTTATCCCTTCCAGGACCCTCCCTGCAGGGATCTCTGCTGTTGTTTATCCCTTCCAGGACCCTCCCTGCAAGGATCTCTGCTGTTGTTTATCCCTTCCAGGACCCTCCCTGCAGGGATCTCTGCTGTTCTTTATCCCTTCCAGGACCCTCCCTGCAGGGATCTCTGCTGTTCAGGGGCCATCCAGGCTCACTGCAGGCCTGAGACAATTCCAGCATCCCAGGGGAGGAGCCCAGCATTCCCAGCTGGATCAAAGCTGGGATCAGAACCCAGCCCAGCCTGTGTGCTCTGCATTCCCAGAGGAGCCCAGACCCATCTCAGCACCACTGGAGCCTTCTCCAGGATCAGCTCTGCTCCAACAGAACCACACCTGGCACTGCAGGAGGATTTCATTGCACTGCTCCCAACACCCTGACCAACAGGGGTCAGGTCGTGTTCTGACATGAGTGGTTTTTGTTCATTCACTTTTTTGTACTACTACATTTTGAATATTCCTAGTAAAGAACTGTTATTCCTATTCCCACATCTTTGCCTGAAAGCCCCTGATTGCAAAATCACAATAATTTGGAGGGATGGGGTTTACATTCCCCATTCCAAGGGAAGCTCCAGCTTTTCCCTGGCAGACACCTCTCTTTCCAAACCCAACCCCCATGGAATGAACCCATCCCTCCCCCTCTGCACGATGCACAGCCAGGCTGGGACCTGCTGGGTGCCACCATCCCAGCTGGAATTCACAGCAGGGTGTTCCAGAAACTCACTTTCCTTTTATCCTCGAGGGACACAGCCTCCAGCTCGTAGTCCTGCCTCCCGTGGAAGGCGATGCTGAAGCGCCTCCTCTCAGAGTCCTCGCAGCCTTTGACTTGGGAGAAAGGGAACTGCTTCTTAATTGTCCCTTTCTCGATGTTAAAAATGGTCCTGGTGTTGAAATCAAGCTGCAAGAGAAAATTCTGCATCACTTGGGGCCATTGGTAAAGGCAGCATGTCCATATAGCCACATGAAAGTGTTTAAATAAATATAATTTGAAAATTACGTTCCACCATCGAGATATTGCCCAATGTTTGTTTTAATCACAAGAAAACCACCAGGTATTCCATGTAAGCTGTGTTTCCACACATCTCTTTTGGCAAATATACATCAGTTTATCACTCTGAAATATTATTTCTTTTTAAATTCCCCTTGTCTCACAAAACCCAGTGCAGAAACTTCCCCTTCAGCAGGAAGGGAGGCAGAACCACTCATTCAGTTCCTCACTCCTTCAATCTCTGAAATGCACCTGGTTGGAAAAGCAGTTCTGAGTTAAAAGTTAAAAACTTGTACATGCAGACCACACCACCAAATGCCCACATTGTGGCCTTTCCCTCTGTCCTGTTTATAGCAGGAAACCTCCAAAGCAGAACCTCTCTCATGATTATCTCTGACTTTCAGAGGCTGCTGGTAATTAGAGAACTGAAATTAAACTAATCCAGATTCCCAGATTGACAACTTCTACATCTACTACACATCTCTCCATTTTTCCACTTTATGTCTAAACAAATAAACTCTTCATTCAAAAAAAAAAGGTGGATGATATGGGAAAAATTCTAATTTTTACAGTTAAAATGTAATAAATAAAAACCACCCTGTAGTATGCAACATTGGGGCTCATTCATTGTCCATTTTTGTCCAAACTACAAGAACTTTTAGTGAAATCCAGGAAAAAAAAAACTAAACCTTTGTTCCTGACTTCATGAAAGCAGGAAATCACCATCAGGTGTTGTTGACAGAAGTTTGCTTTAATAGATTTTTGTACCTCACACCAAAAATGAGAATTCTTAAAGTTACCTGCAAAATTCGTTTCTGCCAGCGGTAGTGTTTGTATTTGTAGATAATGAAGTTAAATTGGGAGCCAGTTAACAAATCCTGTGGGTCCTGGAAGACAGAACAGGAATCAGCAGCACATCCCACACTGGGATAAGGTTTGGCCACCCAAATCCAGCTGCTCTCAGCTGAAATCCCTCCCTGTGAACACTGGAGCCCTGCAGGAGAGTTCCAAGGGACACAGGGGGAGGAATCCTCCTGACTTTTGTTAATCACCTTAATGAAGATGGGGAGAGAGATTATTCCCAATAATAACTGGGGGGATGGCTTCATGCTGACAGAGAATTTGGATTAAATATGAGGAAGAAATTCTTTACTATGAGGGTGGTGAAGGAGATGCAGGAAAGATGGAGAGAAGATTTCCAAAGGATGGAGTGCCAGGACAAGGGGGAATGGTTTTACACTGAAATTGAGGAAGTTTTACATGGGATATTGGGAATAAATTCCTCCCTGTGAGGGAGGGCAGGCCCTGGCACAGGGTGCCCAGGGAAGCTGTGGCTGCTCCTGGATCCCTGGAAATGTTCCAGGCCAGACTGGATGGGGCTTGGAGCAGCCTGGGACAGTGGGACCTGCAGGGAGGTGGAACAAGATGAGTTTTAAGGTCCCTTCCAACCCAAACCATTCTGGGATCCTGCAATTCCATGCTTCTGCCCCACATTTATTCATCCATGACTTGTTGCTCCCCTTGGAATAAACACCCTGGCATGGATTTGTACTCCTCAATCCAGGTAATGCCTGGTGTAGGCACAGCATTTCCATGGAATACAGGACACAAGCAGCACCAGCCAGGCATTGCTGCCCTGTTTGCTTGGCTGTGATTCCCAGACCAGGATTGTATCCTTGAAAGCAACCCAGACACGCTCCTCACCTCAGGAGGGCTCCCCAGAACATCTGGATTTATTACAAAATACATCAAAGGAGCAGCCTCACCTTTTCAGCATACACCTCCTTCTGTGCCAAATGCAGAGCTCCCTCAATGCTCACTTCTTTGTTTTTCACCATGTTCATAATTTTGAGGATTTTTTCCTGGTTTAACTAGAAAAGGAAAAAAAACAAAACAAAACAAACAACCAAACAAAGTCAATCAAATCTTTTTAGAGATTGTTTTTTTCATCTGGCTGTGAAGGATACAGAGTGCTCGTGACATTGCCAGGGTACCTGCCATAAAAACACTATTTCACTCATATTTTATGTTCTACTGACAACCTGCCCAGCAAATATAATCTCCCTTTGAAACCTGGTGAAAGTCCACAAGATATCAAATATACAGGGGCTTTTACAACTTCAGAAGATGTGATGGTAATATCTGAAGATAGAACTGCCAGGGAGAAACCTTTCTGAGCTAGAAACCCTGGCAAGAAGCAAAAACATCAATTTTGCATGGGAGCCTGCCTCATCCTGAGTGTAAAGCCCCCCATGCAGGACAACATGAAAGAAAACTCAGGAGCATTGGAAATGTTCAGGGTGGAGAGGGGGCAAACTGCTGTTGTACAGGGAGGTGCAGCTGCCACGGGGGCTTGGTGAGCACAGGAAAAGCCAGAGTTGCACTTCCCCTTTTTCTCTCACCAAAAGAGGAGCTTGGGCTGCCAATAAACTCAATTTCTGTCACTCCTGAGTGCAGCTGTGGTGGCAAACAGGAACCAAGCAGAGAAAAGAGGGGAGGGGACAGAGCTGCAGCTGTCACAGCCCTGCCATGGGGGTTTGTGGAGGGATAAACACATTCCCTGTGGGAAAACAGAGTGCCCAGGTGTGACAGACACCCCCAGCACAGCAGCTGAGAGGGGAGCTCAGGGGGGGCCTGGGGCTTTGTACCAGCAGAGCTCAGAAACTGGGAGTGGTTTGTATCCAGACTCCAAGATCCAACATTCCCTGTGCCCTGAGAATGGCTTCGACACCAGGAGAGATCCCAGGGATTCCCAATTGTTCCTTTCACCTCCCCAGGTGGACACCCAGGTGCAGAGCCCAGCACAGGATGTGCAGGAGCAAGGGAAGGGGACAGGGGGATTGGGAAAGGTCAGGAGGGATGGGAAGGGTCAGGAGGGATTGAGAAGGAGCCTGGAGAGTTGGGAAGGGGTCAGGAGGGATTGAGAAGGAGCCAGGAGAGTTG
>WEIU01009141.1:1199673-1226468 GCA_013389925.1 Aegithalos caudatus
GGAGGGTTGGGAAGGGGAGGAGAGGGATGGGAAGGGGTGAGGAGGGATGGGAAGGGTCAGGAGGGATTGAGAAGGAGCCTGGAGGGATGGGAAGGGGACAGGAGGGATTGAGAAGGAGCCAGGAGGATTGGGAAGGGGACAGGAGGGATGGGAAGGAGCCTCCCCTGAAGCTGGAGATGTTGAGGACCTGCCCTGCTTTTCCCATCCCCACCACTCTCCACAAACAGAGCAGGTCCTCTGCTGAAGAGCCCAGCAATGCAGCCCAGAAATGCAGCACAAGCAGTGCAGCACAAGCAGTGCAGCCCAGCAATGCAGCCCCAGGTCCTCCTGGAGCCCCACAGGATCACTGAGGTTGGAGAACCCTGCAGATCTTTGTGTCCAAGCTGGGATTGATCCCCACCACGTCCAGTCCTTCCCTGGCCACCCCCACAGACCCCGGGGATGTCCCCCATAAAAACCACAGCCCCACCACAGGGATGCAGCAAAACCCCCCCAGCTTCCCCCTTTTCCCAAGCCACAACACACCCAGCACTCTTTATTTACCCAATATTTATTGTTTTACCAAATTTCTGCCAGCTCACCCAGTCCCTGGAGGGGTCACAGGCTCTGCACGTTTTTACAGCCTCCAAATGAACCCGGGAGCAGGAGAAATATTTTGTTTTTAAAGGCCTGGCACTTTCAATGCTAATAGGAAGGTAACTTATGTCCCAGCTGGGAGCAGGGATGGAGGAGGGATGGAGGAGGGAAGGCTGCCTGATCATTCATGCACAGGAGGCTCCCACAATCAGCTCCCTGCTGGAATTTTAAATAACCTCACATTCACACCTCACACTGGGAAGGATCAGATCTTACCCAGGCAATTCCCCACCGAACAGGGAGAGTAAACAGCAATATGGATATATTTGAACTGAAAAACACACTTACCTTAAGGCAAAGCTCTGCCAGCTCCAAAGTGCAAGAGCTATTTATTCAGGATAGCAGCTCCTGAGATGAAGCTGGAAACTATTTTTGCCTGTTAGGCCTTTTGGAGAAAGGTTCAAATAATTTTTGCAGCAGGATGACAATTTTAATTTCATTTTTTTTCCAATTTTAATTTTTTTAAGTTATTTTCTTTATTTTAAAAATGCAGAAAGGAAGACATTGAACTCAATATTCAACTCTCCCTTCTCCTTACCTTCACCAAAGTCTCCTATAGACTCGAATTTCTGCCCAAGGTGTGAAAGAAACATGGAATGTGTCTTAATTTGCTTAATAATGGATGAGGGAAAAAACGTTCACAGTAGAGAAACAAATCATTCTGTGTATTTAAATCCAGGAAGGTTTGTTAGGAAGCCAGAGCCCTGACAGAGAATCCATCCCCAAGGAGCACACAGAGGGCACTGCTTGGGGCAGGTTATTTTTAACACCACGTTGTTGTTCTACACCTCTCTTAACAAACTGCACATCTGGAAGCAGGAGGGGAACATTTCCAAAGCCAAGAGAGGCAAAAAAAAGAGGCATTTTTCAGCTCCTGAGAACTGTCAGGATTATTTGTCAGAAGTCTGGCTCGCTGTGGTTGTTGACAATCATGTTTCATGGTATTTTTACTTGCAAACAAAACTTCTGTATCAGACCCTGACCTTTATCATTTTGTATCTCTGGGGCTTTTTCTCTCAGCATGACACAATCGTTGTAATGTGTTTGTTCTGGTTGTGTTTTTCTTTAAAAAGAAACAAAATTTGTCATATTATCCACCCAAATGCCACTAAGCCAGTCTGTGTTATATTGCCTGATAAAATGTGACTGGAGCAACCAAAGTGAATGTTTTATACAAGACTGAGTAACGAAACTTGGGGAAAAAAAAAATTAAATTCTTCTATTATAAAGCAGGCACATTAAGGAAATACATGAGATTGTGTTAACAATGCACTCACCTGCCAGGTTAAAGCAGCTTGTTTAAAACAGATTAAATTTTCATCACCCACCCTAAAGTCAGTAGGAGCCACACAAGAGATTTGGAAGAATTCACAATTGAAGGAAGAGTGTGGGGCTCCAGGCATTCTCTGGAAGGAGAGGTGAGGTTCTGATATTTTTTTGGCCTGGTATAAAATGTGTTCAGTGGGCAGAGAGGAGATTTCTGCCTGTTCTGGGGCAGCTGCCAAGGCTGCCCTGCACGTGGCCCCTCCACACCTTCCTGGCTCTCCCCATTTCCCCCAGAGGAGCCTCCAGAGCCTTTGCATGAAGTCTGGACACTGTAGGGACATTACTGGGACAATCCCAGGTCTCCCAAGAGCCAGGGAAGAAAAAGGGGTGAAAGGCACATCATGCAGGTGATCCTGGGGCAGGGCAGGGGGAGCACAGGGACAGGGGCACTGCTCAGGGATAAAACCCCAATGTGTCCCTCTGGTTTTCCCTCTGTCTCTCAGCCTGCTTCACTCCCCCAGGGTGGCTCTGACCCCTCCAGGGGACAATCCCCACCCCTGCACACCTGTCCTGGCACCTGAGGGCAGCTTTCCCTGCAGGGGAATTTGGGACAATTGTGGTTTTTGCTCAGCTTGTTCTCATTCCTGGGACCATCCTAGCTGAATCCTGCAATGTGACAGCAATCTGGGGCAAAAAGTGCCCCTGGAATGTGTGCACATGCATCCATGGAGCCACAGAGCAGGAGATGTGGCCCCAGAGCCCCACACAATTGTCACAAAGCCTGGCTGAGACATCCCAGGCTCACCTGGGAGGGGAGCACAGCTCAGCCACCCCCAGCTCTCTCATTTCCTCTTTGCAAAGCCCAGCCATGCAGAAATCCTGCTCCCTGCCCCAAAGAGGCTTTGATTCAGTCCTGGTCAAGTTTCCCATTGTTCAGCATCCCTTACCTTGTCCTGATGAAACATTGACCACCCTCAGCAGCTCCTGGAGGATGCAGAGGGCATCATTCCAAACCCTCTGCCCTCCCCAGCAGCATCTCCTGGCACTTCTGTGCTCCCAGGAAAAGGGTGCAGCCCACGAGGAAAGGATCAGCTCAAGGATAATTGATGCTTTACAGAGAATTCATTAATTGGGGGGCATAATTCTGGCTGAGCTTCGCTGTGCCTGCATGCTGGCAGTGTCATTTCAGTGATTTTAAAGACAACAGACACAACCTGGATTTCCTGAAAGCTCCAGTTTGGTGTTATCAACTTCCCCTTCCTGATTTATTCACTTTCACCAGGTTTGAACCTGGCCCAAAACAATGCTGAGTGCTCCCAGACATTTCCAGGGGAGTTTTCTCCTAGGATAGCTGCAAGGCCTTCAGATTTAATTTACATGAAATCTCAAACCAGGTGACTGATGGGGTATTTTTATGTGGCAATACCATCTTTTGTAGCCAGGCCTAGAGACAGGTTAATATTATTTGTCAAAGAGAGCTGCTATTCATCAAATAAATTATGCATCTGTAATAATATTTTGCATTATTTTTGCAGATCCATATCTGGCTGAATAGTAACTGTCAACATTTATTCAAAGAAGAAGGGATTCATCAAGCAGGAGCTTGATTTCCTTGAAATCACTGGAAATTCTGCCACTTCCAGAAGGAGCTGGAGGAACCCAAAGATATTTTATTGTAATTTAGTTCTTCCTGGTATAAAGGTATGGAGTGATTGATTATAACAATATAAAAAATCTCAAATAATAGTTCTCAAAAATATGAAGGTGTAAACTGGTGCCCAGTGATGTGTCCACAGCACAGTTACAATACCAACAGTTTTAACTATTTTCAGTATTGAAAATATCACCATATTGAGGAATCTCAAAGCCTTGACATTCCTTAAAATTCCCTTAAAAAAAATACAATTTATAGGTCTCACACAAGGCAAACACTTCAGATTCTCCCTCAATCACCAGCATGGACCCTCCTGCTCCATCAGCTCTGAGAACTCATCAGGAAATGACACTTGGGAAGCGATTTCAGTGTGGAAATTCAGGATAAACTGAGTGGTGCTGCTTGCACAGGACTGATTTTGTTGTGTGCTGCTCACTGTTTCATCAGTGATCTGCTGAAGGGCTGCAGATTGTGTTTATTAAATCTGCAGATTTTGATGGGCAGCTGGAGAGAGCCTCGAGGGAGATTCAAATTCCAAACAACTTTGACAAATGAGAGCAGCAATAATCTATAATTCAGCAAGCAGAGGAACAAAAAAAAAGAAATAAATCTGGATGTTCAGCAGGAACTGCCAGCCTCACAAGCACTGGCTGAAGAACATATTTTTTTTTTTGCAGAAAAAGCCCAGAAGTTTGAGCAGCTTGCAAAGTGACAGCAGTTCCCAGCATGGTGCTGTGGCAATAAAAGGGAATTTCCCTCGGGGAGGTTCCTGACAGCAGCAAAACACTGAAATAAAAGTGCTCAGACTGACAGAGGATCCTGCTGGAATGGGGGAGAAGATTCCCCTGGCTGCAGAAAGGAGCTGGGTGAGTGCAGCTCAGGGCAAGGAGAGCACTCAGAGCTTTGGGAACACAGGATTCCCAAGGGAAGGTTGGGATTTCAGAGCCTGGCACAGGCTGCAGGTTCATCAGGAGCTGCTGCCAGAAGGGAAGGAGCAGGAGAGGGGATCCCTCTGTGATGGGGTGAGGAGAAACAGGAGAGAAATTACAGCAAAAGAGGTTCTGCTGAGATGTTTGTGAAATACAAGGTAACACTGAGCCATCCAGGGAAAATTCTGGAGTCTCCCACCACTAAACATCCTTAAGTAGAATTAAAACAATGCTTTGGGCCATATTTAATCTGGTTTTGCACTTTAATTCAGCTCAAGCCTGCAAGGATCTGAAGGTTCCACTGCTCTTCCAGGGGAAAGGGACAGGCAGAGATTTAAAAACCTTGGAAAACTCCATCCAGGCTATGAGCTTTTATTTCCAAGGCAGAGATATTTCCTGGAAATCTGCAGTCACCAGGAGCTGCTTTATCAGAACAGCTTCAGCATCACCACAGTCTATGGCCTGGATATTTTAAATTAGACTTGATTTCAAAGCAATACTTAAGTGTGAACTTACCCAGCAATTTCCTGGTGTGCTGAGGCACAGTTTAAATGCTCTGCTACAAAAGGGACTGAAACAGAATAAAGAAGGTGGCTCACACGGGAGCATTTCAGTTTGCTACTAAAATAATAACACCCAGTGCCTCTAGCAATGGTAATTAAAATAATCCACAGTGATAAGAAGTATCAAGGATTATCATATTTGCTTATTAACGTGAGAGGCAAATTAATTCTGTGAAGAAACAAAGATTGCTGAGCTACTTAACAGTGACATCTAATTATTTTGGAGAAAAACATGCATCCTCCTGCTCACAATCTCATCTTGTGCCCTCGTGTCTTGTAAGAAAAGATTCATTCCAAGCAAGAACTGGGCTGGTAAAATTCTTAAATGCTGAACAAGAGACTTCATTCTGCTGGAGGTTTATTAAATCACATTAACACCTGCTAAGTAAAAGGCACAAAGTGCAATAGAGAGAGAGCAGCACTGATTTCATGCACATTTAACTGGGGATCTCCATGAGTTTCACGTTAATTAGCTGGAACATTTAATGAACAAACCCTTCATTATGTTCTAATCAAAACATGGGCTAAGAGCTTGTTAAAAAAAATCACCAATGAGCATCCATCTGCTGCTGTGTCATTTCTGACCTGACTTTTCCTTTCCCCAGGATTCTGGGTTGTTAATAAATCATCCCAGCAAAATATTGAGGTAAATTTCTCCTTATCCATCTCCTCCTAAACTCCAACAGATTCAGCAGGATGTGATCCTTGTCTGTAAAAATGGGGTTTTTTTCTGTTCTGAATACTTGTCTATAAAAATACACCACATTTTCTAAATGGGCAGATTCCTCAGGATCAGCTACCTGGACACTACTTAAGCTGAGTCTTAAAGTCATAAAAGAATTTCTGTTCAAAAAAAAAAAAAAAAAAAAGGCTTGGGAATATTCACTGTGCTCCCAGTTTCAGGAATTTGGGCAGTATTGAGAATGAAACAGGACACAGGGAGCTCCAAATGGCTCAGGAGCAGGAAATTTAACTGAATTTAAGTAAATCCAGCTTTGTGTGGGCAATGAGGAGGACACAGCTCAGGATGAGCTTCATCCCTGTCCCTCAGCCACCAGAGCTGCTGCCAAGGCTGGGAGCACATTCATGGACAAACAGATCAGAAAATATGGAATCACTTGGCTTCATTTAAACAGCATTGATCCCTTGGTAAGTATACAGTGAAATTCCACTTTAAGCTACCTTAGAAAAGACCAGGGAAACATAAAAACAAAACCAAAAAATAGGGGAAAAAAAATCAATCACCTAAGAGAGGTGGCCTTTAAGAAAAAGTCCAGTGAAAATCATAGGGGAAATCCATGGGGATAAAGTACTTTAAAGCAGTTGATTAAAGTAAAGCAGGGTGGAAAAGCAAAAGGTCTGATCTTGCACCACGACCTTAGCAGCTCTCAGATGAAAAGCCTCAGGAAGACAGAAAGTCAGCTGTTAAAGGGAGTTCACAAGAAGTTTAAGTCTCATTTTTCTCAGCCCCAGCTCCTCTCTGTGGGTGTTTTGGTGCTGGTAGGAGCTGAGCTCTGTGCATGGGCTCTGTGCAGGGATGTGGGGGTGAAAGTGGCACCATCTGCCTGTGCTTTCCTGTTTGCTGCTTCTCTCTCCTCTGAAGCCCTCTCTGGTAGCAAACATCTGGGTTTTTGCACATCTGTGCTGCCCCTGACCTTCCCAGCAGTCCCAGAGGGAAGGTGAGATTTAAAAACTTTGGAAAACTCAAGCCTATGAGCTTTTATTTCCTGGAAATCTCCAGGCACCAGGAGCTGCTTTATCAGAACAGCTTCAGCATCACCACAGTCTATGGCCTGGATATTTTAAATTGAATTAAGCCTGCTGTGTCTGTGCCATGCCAGAACCCCTGAGCACAGGCAGCAGGGAAAGGGAGAACAGTTCCAGGGATGGGCTTGTGCCTTTGCAGCCCCTCCAGCACCAGCAGCTGCTCCAAAGAGACCTCAGCACCTCAGCACCTCCTCACAGCCCTGCCAGATGGGGGCTGCAGTTTTATTTCATGTCAGGTGGAGAAATTGATGTGTGTCAAGCTCAGGATTCAGTTTTTGGATCACCTGGCCCTGCTCCCAACCCTTCCCAGGTGTGCAGGTCAGCACAGGCAGCCCCTGCCCCTCTGCCCCTGGGACAAACCAAAAGGTCAGAAATAGGATTTCCTCCCCATTTGTGTGATGGCTCTGGGGTTTTCCAGAGCCTGGCCTGGCAAATCTCTCACACTTGAGGAATGGAACTGAGCAAGCAGGGCTGGATCCTCCCCAGCCCTCAGCCTCTGCCAGCCAGGAGAACTCAGACCCTGCACTCAACACAACCTTTCCTTTCCCTGTTGCTCTTTTCCCTCATTGCTCTTCCCCTGTTGCTCTTTCCCCTCATTTCTCTTTTCCCTCATTTCTCTTTTCCCTCTGCCACTCCCATCAGCTGTCCCAGGCAGAGAGGAGCTCCCCACCACTCCACTCTCCAGGTACCAGGCTCCCAAACCTGCAAATACTGGAACAGGCAGGATGCTCCAAGTCTGTGTGTGGCAGGCACTCAGACAAACCCACAGGCTGATGTATGTTCAGTCCTGGCATATCCATCACCTCAGATTCCAGTAGGATCATCAAAAGACTGCTTTTGCCCATAATATAAAGCACTTTCTCCCCCCTGCAATTACCTTATGGAAATTTTTAGCACAGATAATATAAAGTGTTAATAAATCCCCTCTAGCATGGCAAGAGAAAGACAGATTTTCTCTCCTTGTATCAGGAAAACTTCACACGTTTCAACTTTCTCAAGAATAAAGCACAGAAAAATATTGTCTCCTGCACACCTTCTGCAAACACCCTGTGATGGATTAGAGCAGGCTGAGCTCACATCACATAACAGCCCATTACATCAAACCCTCCTGCAAATTCCTCACCAATAAAGCACAAAGCCATTCCCAGCTCCTGATAAACCATCCCCAGCCAAGCACAACAAGCAGCACTTCCACGCCAGCCCAGAACAATTTCTGCCTTTACCTGTGAAAAAGTGTCTGCTGTTCTTGTGTTATCCATGGCTGGGGAAACTCTGTTTGTTTCATCAGTGTCCTACAGGGTGGCAGAGAGCAGCTCATTCAGGAATCACATCTCCCCTCCACAGAATGCTGCTCCTTCTCCCTCCCTGCCTCTCTCTTGTATGAAATCTTGCAGCCAGTAGCTTTTATTAAGTGTTACTTCCTTTTATGCTGAGAGCTGAAAGAAACAATAATGATGCTTTGCTTCCTCATGGCAGCTCTGTGGAAAGACAAAAATAAAACAAACATGTAGAAGTTGTTTGCTTTTCCTGAACTGATATTTATGTTCATGTGACTTCCTGAAATCACCCAGCCCTGAATACTGAAATTATGACTTTTTACTATTTATTGTGATTTACTACATTGCATCTGTCTGAACACCCAATATATGTCAGTCCCCAAATAAATTCCATGCTAAATGCCAGGAAGTTTTCCTGAGGAGCTACAAACACAGTGCTCCATGTTCCCAGCAGTGTTTTTATGCCCAGCAGCAATTTTAACACATCTCCAGACTCCAGCATGAAAATCTGCACATTGGGTGGGAGCACTGAGGCACCTGCAGCTTAATGCACAAGATAAACAGCATTTTAAACTTTTTCTTTGCTGCCTGTACTGTGATTAGGAGAGGGAATTACCAGCAAAGCATTCCTGAAATCCAACAGCCCTGACAAAAACGGTTCAGCAGCTGCAGGGAAAAGCCCTTGGCTTCCCCACCTTTATTTGGTGACTCCTGCAGCATCACAAACCCGTGTCAAAAACCAACCTGAGAGTTCTGAAGGGACACAGCTGGAAAGGTGAACCCTTCATGTTTTGCAATTTCTGCTCCTCCAAGCAGAGGAGAAAATCAAAACTCTGGGACGTCAATGCAAAGCAGGGTTTTTAAGAAGTAACAGGAATTGAGAACGTTTGGGGTTGATGAGAGGGCTCCTTCCTCTGCTGCTCTAAAAGCAGATTTTTAACAGAAACAAGGCAGGGAGCTGAAGAGATGGGGGCAGAGCAGGGGCCACTGGAACCCTCTGAGCCTCAGCCCCCCTGGTACAAATCCCATCCATCAGTGCCAGAGCACTGGGACAAGAACTGGGAGAAAAAGGATCAGGAATGAGCTCTCCCAGATCACCCTGGAATTAAATGGAAGGTGGATATGTGCTGATATAAACATGGTTTAATCATTTGAACTGATTAAAAGTAAGTCTTTGAAGGAGTGTGAGCTAAACACAGCCAATAATGTAACAAGGCCTGACTAAACCCATGTCTTTTATAGAAATATTTAATAAAAGTTGTCTTCCAGTGCCCTCAATTCTGACTGCTCTGTGTCCAGCATGACAGATGGAAACTTTTCACTAAGCTAGAAAAGGGATTCATGGGAAACACATTTCTTTGACAGCTATGTGAAGCCATTTGGTTAAAATAAAATAGCCACCAATTCACTCAGAATCACATTCCTAGTACTGGCCTATTCTCCTTTAGAATCCTCAACCCTTGAGGAATTACAATTTTAAATTAAAGAACCCCAAGGAACTTCACTTTATGACATGATTCCATCAGCACAGAGCACTCAGAATGGGAGGATGACAGGCTCCTGTCCCACAGGCTCTGCAGGGATGTGAGAGGATTTTTCCCCTCTGCTGCCTGCAGAGCAGCACGTCCTGCAAGTCTGGGAGAAAGCAGTAAATCACAATAGAGCTCAATTGCTACTCTTGGAGCAAACATTTTCAATTAATCTGAAGCCATTAATTACACCTTCCTTTAATAAAGGCTCTGGTGTCATTTCCTTTATTTCTGCTCTCAGTGAATCGATTCCAGCATATGCCAGGATCATGTGCTGCAGCAAACACAGGGAAAATTCCCTGCTGGAACAAACCACCCCCCTGGGAATGCAAATTATGGGGAAAAGGGCTTGGAATCAACCTGGGAGAACAAGAACTCTTTGTGCATTGTCTGAACAGCGCACAAGGTGAAGGTTTTGGACCAGCAGTGCAGGTTTTGGTGTAGGAAAACATCAACTCCGTTCAGCCTGGCCTGGGACCCTTCCCACATCTTCCCTGGCACCCTGTGCATGGCCTCACCACCCTCACAGGGAGGAATTTTTTCCTATTATCCCATCCAACCCTGCCCTGGGGCAGTTTGAAGCCATTCCCTGTCTCCTGTCCCTCCATCCCTTGGAAATCCTCTCTCTCCATCTTTCCTGCAGCTCCTCCAGGCACAGGGTGGCCTCAGTGAGGTCACCCCAAAGCTTCTCCAGGCTGAACAATCCCAATTCTCTCCTTAAACCTTGCAGTTTTTAGGCTAAAAAGACTGGATTCTCTCAGATTTCCTCACAGAGATCTGAACACCTTTTCCCAAACCTTTTCCCCTCCATCCCTGAGCTGTGAGCATCCATTCCCACCTCCAGGTTCTGTTATCTCACTGCCCTGTGAGAGATTTCACAGGCCAGAAACCAAATTCCCCACCTGCTCTGAAATTCTAAACCCCAAAGGCTTTTCCAACATCATCCTGTGGATAACCACGTGTGGATTCTTTGTTTTGTGTTTTTTTGTGGAAGTTAAAGGAAAAAAAACCCTAAACCTATGACCAGTGTGTTTTCAGTGAACCTAAATTTGTGTTTAATGGACAGAAGCCTCTTGTTCATTTCATTAAAGAATTCTCCTAAACCTTTTCACACTCAAGAACATCACAAAATAAGTTATTTCAGGTTAAAAAATGAGAGCCAAACGAATTTATTCTTTAAATAAATAAAGAATAAATACAGCATGAATTTCATAGACACATTTTTGCCTCTCATTCAAGCATGAACGTTCCAGCAGGGCTGGAATGCTCTCACAAGGTATTTCAGAGTTGAAAAACAAAACCTTTCCCTGAAAACTCACTTCACCTGAAAATTGCTGCCTGAACCTGATTTACAAAAGGGCTCTTTATTCTTTTCTTTTTAAATTTTTTTTCTTTGGAAATGCTGCTGAAACAGGGATGAAGTGAGAGCTCCTCGTGACTCCACGGGGGTTTGACCTCAGCATTCCTTCATTTCCCACCATGGAGATTCCAACAAGATCTGAACAAAATCCAAGCAGGAACATTAGAAAGAAACCCAGGAGGTTTTGTTCCAGGAGGTTTTGCTTTTTCTGTTCCCCCAGTGCTGGTCTAGCACAGAAATTGATGGAAATCCCAGCAATTTCCATTTGGCCTAATATTGATTCTGGTTTAAAGCAAGGAAAATATTGATGCACAACAGTTTGTGCTGCACTGAACTGGAAGATGCATTAAATGCAAGGGGGGGAGAAGAGAGGGGGGAAGTATGAGAACAGAAAATGAGTGATTTAAAATTTAAACTTCTGTGAACTAAATTCAGGTCGAGGGTGACATCTAGTGATGCTCAGCACAAATTCTGCCCATTTTTGCAGCACCCTCACTCAGGAAGAAAATTTAAACTTTTACCATGTTTCACCAGATAAGCCATAAAAGAAATATTTTCCCATAAAATGTGAGTTTAAAATTTTTTCAGGTAATATGAGGTGATTTTTTTTAATTAATTCAGTATTTTGAATGCATAATGAGACAATCCACAAAAGGAAAAATAAAATTAAGGTAGGAACTTGGAAGTAGAGAAAATACATCTGCTCATTACACGAGTGCATGAGGTGTGATTGATGGAAGTGCCATTTTTTGGCTTCTTTTCTTATCCTTCACTTTTTTGTACAATAAATCTGCAAAGCACAGTGGCAGCTTGGTACATAAATAAATCAAATCAGCAATTAGCAATGGGGCTATTAGCAATATCCTTGATTGATAAGGCATTAATAGCTCAGCTGCTGAATTCTGAACAATAAAAATGTTTCCAGCACCTTCCTTTGACAGTGGTTCATGGTCAGCATCAAGGAAAGGGGCAGCCCACATTTCCAAATTCTTCATCTACCTGAGCCATTTCCTTTGAGCTCCTCACTGAGTGCAACAAACAGCAATTAAGGAAATCATGGAATCACAGAATTCCCTGGGTGGAAAAGGAAATTTAAAGCTCATCTCACTCCATCCCCTGCCATGGGACACCTTCCACTATCCCAGGTTGCTCCAAGCCCTGTCCAACCTGGCCTTGAACAATTCCAGGAGAAGCCCAAAGCACCAATTCCTAATTTAATTAATTTTTCAACTGCTTAGAACCCATTTCATGCAGAAATCTCTCCCCCTGAATCTCCCTGGTGACCTCACCTTGTTAATTCTGCTGCTGCACCCCAAATCCAAGGAGTTAAACCCACGTTATTCCAGTGTCCAGGGGAAGGGACAGCTGCACAGGTCTGCTCCTCTGTGACACAAGGTGGCACCACAAACTGCCTTGATTTCAGCCTGTAAAAAACGAGCCACAAAGCAAAAACTTGGGAGGGTTTGTGGGTTTAAATGAGAGGGGTCAGGAAAGCACAGACAGTGACTGTGCCCAAGGAATGGCTCCTGGCAATGGCTGGGAGGTCTGAAACAGCAAGGGAATGGCTGTGGAATCAAAGATGGAGCTAAAGCAATCCTGGGGGAAGCTGGATCATCTTCTGAAAGCTGGGAAGCAGCAGCACCTTCTAAAGGGGCACAGAGCCAGGGTGTTCCATGGTCCAGGATGGAGTTGTCCTCCTGGAAACATCTCTGTGACCATGGGATGCCCCTTCTGCTGCAACCTCCTTCTGAAACTTTAACCCTTTCATCATTAAAAACAGATATTCTGGTTTTGGCAAACCAAATATGATATTTTTTTAGAATTATAAAGTATTATAAAAGACTACAAGGGATTGCAGCTTCCTCCTCACCTCCTCTTCATTTGTCTGCTCTTGCCAAAGCACAGCCTGGGACAGCTCTGGTCCAGTCCCTGCCTCTGTTTTCAGTCTTGGGCAGCAAGATGGTAATAAAGCAAAGGGTTTCCCTCACAGGGGCTGTGTCCCAGGCCAGTGATGGCACTGGAGCTCCTCACCCATCCCTGCCCTGCACAGGGAATTCTGCTGCTGGCCACGGCCAGGGGTGCTGCAAACACAAAGCCCAAGCACCCCCCAAAATCCCCAGAACTGCACTGAGGAGGAAACAAAGGGATCTTGTGCTTGAGATAAAGGAATGAGGTACCCTGGCTTCAAATCTCAGCAGTGCTAAAAGCCTTGTTTATTAGTTTATTTTGTGTTCTGACACTGAATTAGGCAGGGAAGGAACAATAACCCACGAGGGGGTGAATTCACAGCAGGGACAGATCTCTGCACACCCTCTTAGCACAGAGGCTCTCCAGACCTTCCACACAAACCTTGCAAGCTGGCACGGCTTGAAATATAAAATAAAGAATATCCTAAGTGAACAAAGAAAATAAAGAAAATCCTAAGTGAAACTACCTCTATATATTGAATCTAGACACATCCATTATGCATATACATCTAAAAAATGTTAATAACTAATAGACAGAAGACAATAATAGAGCACAGACTCAAAGAGGGGATTGAGGAGGGGTGGGAGGTTCACTCTGCCCCTCTGCAATAGTTTGTGGAGCACTGACACAAAACCCTCCTGTGAAGGGGGGAGCTCCTCAGGTCAGGTTTGATTGCTTGGAGCTCTGGCAGCTGCATCCTCCAAGGTGCTGGCCTGGAAGAACCAGGCTGCAAAACATCTTGGGGACTTTCCAAGCAGCCACAGAAGTGTGAAATCGGCTGCAATTCTATTATTTCTGCCATCAGAAGTGGTGCAGGATGAGTAACAGATGTAACCTTTTCATGACAACCCCTTTTCTTGTCAAGACAATATTCAGAGCAAACATAACCTTAAAGCCTCACTTCTTCTTTTGTGCCAAAAGGGGAAATTAATTTCTATTCAGAAACACCCACCTATAGATTATTATTAAACTCAAAGTTGAGTAAATAGCCTTGCACATTTCAACTGAAAAGAAAAATAAGAAATACTACAACAACCAATTGTCACTTCTGTTTTCCATAATAAATTCAGACAAGGTTACATGAATCATATTGGCTTTCCAAATCTGTTTTGCTTTCCAAATCAAGACAGTTCTGTTTCTGACAGAAAATGTTCTGTGTTGACACCCTGTAGTCTGACATTACTCAAAACACCTGGCTCACTTTGCAAACTGCAGAATCAGGAAAAGGGAACCTCTCTAACCCTGAAGAGCATTTAAATTCCAATTTATTGTTGAGGAGCAACATATTGGAAGGCAGCAAATTCCTTGTTATCCCCAACCCATAACAAATAACCAGCCTCTCTCTGCTCTAGAAGTTATTTGTAAAAACTACACAGATAAAAGCACTGAAGTTGGAATTTTTACAACCACAGGACCCCATCTTCCACACATAAAGAATGGAGCAGGAAACCCTTGGGCAAAATTAGAAATTCAGAAGTTGGACATAACTGGTAAATAAAATTAAAGGATTGGGTTGGGTTGTGGGACTTTTTTCTGACCTTCTTGTCTGGAAAGCAGAAACACTGGACTGCAAAAACTGCAACAAACTGAGGAGCATTAACAGAACAATTTGTCCCAATATCCATCCCTCCATCCATCCACAGCACCTAAAAATCCACAGCTCAGTAAAATCATCTTTAAAACTTGCCAGCCTCCAAAATCCTTCAGCTCTCCCTGGTCCAGGAATGAGGTCAGCCAGCAGCAGCAGCCAGGTTTGGAAATCCCAAATTCACCCATCCCTCAGCACCAGAGGGCAATGGGATTTATGAAGCTTCCAGGGAGATGAGGAAGAGATTTGGGATATTTGGGGCTGATGAAGCTGAAGGGCAGAATGCAGCTGGCTCAATCACATCTGCTTGTCTCCCACTCTGCAAATGAGAGAACAAAACTGACACTGAGCATTATTGGTCTAAAGCACTTAAATTCCCTTTAACAAGAAAATCACCTGCAGCTGCTGGTGAGTGTTTTGTAATCAGGTCTCCTTTGTCTCCTTTTACCCAGGGATGAGAAGGGAAATTGCCCAAAAGATCCCAAAGCTGAGTCTGTTTAAATTAACCTTTTAACTGGTTGAAATTACAGAAACCCTCACCTGAAAGCCCTCTCAGTGCAATCAGGATTTCGTGCTCCTTCTCCTCACTAATCACAGTTTGGCAGGTTGCTTCCCCCCTTGCACTGCTGGTGCTTTTGCTGAAGGGAAATCCAGTGGATAAATCCCAAAGGATGCAAACTCCTGGTGCTGGCATTCAGCAGGGGTTCAGTTCCTTGGGCAAGGTGAGGATTTACTCCTCCAGCCTGAAAATCTCTGCCAGCAGCGTGGTGCAGACAAATTTAACTTCCACTGACCTCAGCTGATGTCAGATCCATTCTTGCCTCAGAGTAGAAAATAATATCATTAGCTGGGAGCTGTAGGAACTACAACTTCTTGGAAGAAGACTGTGGAAATCTTTCCATTATTACATCAGTTCCTGATATTGCAAGTGATCCTGAAGCCTGTGACTGTGAGAGGACAAAAATTGCTCTTGGAAAGCTGTTATCTCAAGACACTGAAGAAAAACACAGCATTTCAGGAGAAACTGAACATTTCAGAATTTAATTACCTGTCTTCACTTCGGTTTCCTCACATGCCAGGTTCTTGTGAGGCTCCTAACTCCACGTGCTTTTGAGTTTTATCATCATGAATTAGAAATCATTTTGTATAATTTTATCTATTTTATAATCATTTTATATAATCACAGAAAATGTCCCAAAGTGTGTTTCTCCTCTTTATTCTAACAAGCCATCTCTCCATGCTTCAGTGAAAATTAGCAAGGAGGTGTTTTTTTTTTTTACTTGAATTAAGTCAGCAGTGGAGCAGCTCACGTTCCACAAGCCATGTGCTGAATCAGATCTGAAGTTTCATTCACTTTGTCAAGTATTTTGTCAAGCATCCCATTAGCAAAAAACTCAAATCCTACTGAGGCAGCTCTTGATCTCTGAACAGCTCTGAGGTCAGCAGAGCACTGAGCAACCTCTGTGAAGTGCCCAGGTGATGAATCCCAGCCCATATTTACAGATATTCCCAAGCAAAGCCTGATTGCACACTCCAGAAATCTGCACAGGATTCAAAGCCAGCATGGCTTCCTTTGCTAAGAGAAAATATTTCATCTTTTAAGTCCTTTTATATGCAGAATAACACAGAGAAAAGGTCTTCAAGAGTTTTTTTTCTGGTTTGGCTACTTGAAACTTCAGGGCAACAATAATTCCTTGTGGCATGGGAGAAACCATCTGCTTATTATCCTCTAATTTCCTTTAAAATTGCCACTTTTGTCTGTCAGAAACTATTGTTGAAAAAGAGTGAAAATAAAGGTAAGTGATATGCATTTATCAGCCATTATCAGCCTAATCTCACGTTGAGCATTAAACAAGGATTTTCATACAACACCACAGGGGAATTCTCTTAGAAAATTCCATGATCCACATTTAGCAGCAAATGTTATTTTCTCTTTACCATTCCCTGAAGATTAAATAGTTTCACTAGTGAAAAAACAACTGAGAAATAAAAAAAAAAAATAATAAAAAAAAAAATTAAAAATCAACTTTGCTTTAACTGCTATGTAAAATATGGCAGAGGTTTTTATCTGGGCAAATCGTTCATTTCTGCTGGTAGCTAAAGCAGCCAAACCTTTGCTTTGCCTCCATCACAGCCAATATTTCATTAACTGTGCTTATTTTTCTTAGAAAAGGAGTTATTTTAGGAAAGAACATGAATGAAAGTAATGTAAGAGACATCACAATAAATCTAATTTCCACATTTAACCCATTGCATCTTTGTGGGCTCGGGCCAGGTTGTCCTGACATTTTTAAGAGCTGCTCACCATTCTTTAAAGGATCCATCTGCTGTGATTGAAGCACACAAAACTTCCATTAGAGATTCTGGGGCTAGATAATAATTTCAAATTTGGAAGACAGGGGCAGCCCTGGCGTGGGCAGAGAAGCAGAGATGATGGCAGGGCTGGATCAGAGGCTGCTGCTGAAGGAAAGGTCTGGCAGTGCAAAACCCTGACAAATCCAGCTTTCTCCTCAGGAACTCTCTTCTTTTCTCATCTTTTCTGGCCAAGAAAGGAATGGGAATCAGGTCTTGCACATCCCTGGCAAGGGCACTGATCAGGAGCCCAGAATGCAGAACAGCACAGAGGCATTTTCCTCTAAACACTCTCTAAAAGGACAAGGCTGCTGAGAAATATTGCCAAACCTGGACCTGGTTAAACATCATTTTAATGGGGTTTTAAGTCATCATTATAGAAGCACAGGGGGTGTTTTCCTCAACAAAAGCTGTCCTAGTTAGAGAACAGGCTTTAGCTGCTGCAGCCCACCCCAGTTTGCACACAGAGCCAGCACAGCTTTGGAACTGGAGATGCATCCCAAAGGATTTCTGCTTCTCAGCTAAGTGAGACCCTGAAGCCCACCCCCAGAACCCACCCCCAGTAAATCACTCTGGAGGATGAAAAGCTCTTCTGCAGTCAGAATCAGTCCTAGGAGGTCAAGTACAACGAGCATAAAAATCACCCCTTGTCTCTATAAACTTCTGGGGGTGTGAAAACTTCCAAGAAATGCTCAGAAGAGGGGGATTCTGGCAGCCAAACCCACGGAGATTTCATTCCCACCTGTTTGATCACCACAGCTCTGAGAGCCTGAGTCATGGAAGCTTTTTGAAATACACATTTCCTCTCCACCTGCAGGGAACAAAACAGGTCAGGGATTCTGGTCTGGAGGCGAAGGAATAAAATATGGGAAGGAGAATACAATATTCTTGGTGGGAAAAACAGAGTGGGGATGAACAATGGTGCAAGGAATGTTTCTCCTCTCAGGAACCCATTCTCCCCTGGCCTTTGGCCCCAGTGCTGCAGGACTGAAGCATGGCAGGAGAGCACAGCCAGGAGGTGACAGCTGCCTAGCAACTGCAGGGACAGCAACCAAGGACTTCTCTTGTGCACACACCAGGGGATGAAAAAAACAACAGGTTTGGGGTTTGAGCCCAGGGAATAAACAGGAACCCAGCTGAAAGGGGGGCTCTGCTCCCTGGGTGTCAAACAAATGTGCTCTCACAATGCCTGCAGAGCATGTGGGAACATTAGTCAGGGACTGCAGAGGAGACAAGAGGTGAGGAGAGCATTTCAGTCACTGATTTAAGCAGGTGATGACACTTTGTGGGCATCACCAGAGCTGCAGGGAAACACTCAGATGTACCATGAGCTTCCTGACTCACCCTGACCCAGCAAACCCAGAGATGCCAGCCTTGACTGAGCCACTCCAGATGTGTTTTCCATCGTGGATCTGCACTGACAACAGCCCCCAGCACCCCCCAGGCTGCAGCTTCTTCCCTCCAGGCTTCAGGCAAAGAGGAGGGAAAAGCAATGGACAAGGCAAAACTTGGGGAATACACACAGACATCTCCCATCCCTAACTCTCCAACCTCCTCCTCACCAGGTTTTGATGGGAAGGGCACCCAAACCAAGCTATTCCTGCATTTTATACACCAGGGACTGGAGCAATGCTCTGCCCTTACTCTGCTCTCCTATCCAATGTGAGTGAACCTCACTCTCCAGGCGATGAGGGCAGGAATGTGGGACATCATTCTGGCAATTTTCCACTCCCTGGGTGCAGAGCAGCACTGCCAGGACAAAAACCCTCTGCAGCACTGGCAGCAGGAATGAAGTGCAAGGAAAATCTACCTTGTGTTTGCCTGCTCATCTGTGATAAATGAAAATCTCCTCGGTCCTGCAGAGGTTTAAACGGGTACAATCCCAGTTAAAACCAGTCCTAGTGCTACTCCAAGGTGCACGGGGGGTGCGTGAGCATCCTGCCTGCCCCAAACCCTCCCAGGAACAGGGCGCGGCTGCCCAGAGCAGGCAGAAAGTTTTACCGGGTGAAAATCTCATTTTCCAGAGGAATTTTAGGGCGAATCCATCCCTCTCGGTATCTGCAGAGGGCGCCAGACAGTTTGGGATGTGCCGGGATGCCGCTCCAGGTGCTCCAGCTGTCACTCACGCAGGTGCTCGCTCTCCAATGGCCAATGCTCCGCTCGCAGGATGAAGTAGGAGTTGGTTTTTCTTTCTTGCATGTATAAATCCCTTAGTTCTCCTCTCCTTTCTTCTCACTGAAATAGCAACAGATGCTTGGCTGAGCTGCAGCACGCTGGTAACCCAGACGGGAAAAGTCCCTGCTTTTCAGCAGCAGGAGAGCTGAACCCAGCAATGTCCTGCTGCCGATTCCTCCCTGCAGAGAAAACTGTCTGCTGCCTGCAGGCTTTGGAGCTCGCTTTCTTCTAAAGGAAAGAGCAGCCTGGCATAACATCCTCTGTAAATGCAGATTGTTTGATGTTTGCACTCTTGTAAAACTGACTGAAGTCCTGCTTGGTTCCACCCCATACGCACAGCAGCAGCTTGGAAGGACTTGTTTTCCTTTTCTTTTTTGTTTCATTTTTTTTTTCTCTTTAACCTGTGCTCTCTCGGGTGCACAATCCGTGGTGAGCTCAGCTCCTGTGCTGACCATGAACACCACACACTTTGCATTCTCATTCCAGCCCCTGCTGCTCAACTCCACCGAGGACCTCAACGACTCCGTCCCCAGCAACAGGAGCGGCGACGGGTTCTGCGAGCAGGTCTTCATCAAAGCCGAGGTCTTCCTCACCCTGGGCATCATCAGCCTGCTGGAGAACATCCTGGTCATCCTGGCAGTGCTGAAGAACGGGAACCTGCACTCCCCCATGTATTTTTTCCTCTGCAGCCTGGCTGTGGCAGATATGCTGGTGAGCACGTCGAACGCCCTGGAGACCGTCATGATCGCCATCCTCAGCAACGGCTACCTGATCATCGACGACCGCTTCATCCAGCACATGGACAACGTGTTTGACTCAATGATCTGTATTTCCCTGGTAGCCTCCATCTGCAACCTCCTGGTCATAGCCATCGACAGGTACATCACTATTTTCTATGCCCTCCGTTACCACAGCATCATGACGGTGAAGAAAGCCCTGACCCTCATTGTGCTCATTTGGGTGGCTTGCATCATCTGCGGCATCATTTTCATCGCCTACTCGGAGAGCAAAACCGTCATCGTGTGCCTGATCACCATGTTCTTCACCATGCTGCTGCTGATGGCCTCCCTGTACGTGCACATGTTCCTGTTCGCCCGCCTGCACGTCAAGCGCATCGCGGCGCTGCCCGTCCAGGGCGTGCCCCCGCAGCGCACCTGCATGAAGGGGGCTGTCACCATCACCATCCTCCTGGGGGTCTTCATCGTCTGCTGGGCGCCTTTCTTCCTCCACCTCATCCTCATCATCTCCTGCCCCACGAACCCTTACTGCGTCTGCTACACGGCGCACTTCAACACCTACCTGGTGCTGATCATGTGCAACTCCGTCATCGACCCGCTCATCTACGCCTTCAGGAGCCTGGAGATGAGGAAGACTTTCAAGGAGATCGTGTGCTGCTGCTATGACATGAGCGTGGGGCAGTGCGTGCTGTAAAACCCCCGGCCCTGGGTGGAACAAAGAGCACGCTGTAGGGGTGTAAATATGAATTTGTGTGTGCGTGTTGAGGTGCAGAGCGGCTCGCTTTAAATATGGCACCTGAAGGGAAGGGTGCAGGAAAGACAAAAGCCTCCTACGTGATGCCTTGTTTCTTACTTTTTAGAGTGAAAACCGGTTTTGACTGAATTATCTGAAATTTTTTAAGTGGTTATAATGGAAGGAAATGCAGAGTGGCTTACAGAGCAGCTTCGAAAACTTACTGGGAAAAATGAATCGTGAAAGGGAATGCCAGCTTCTAGAGACTGAGATAATGTTCCCTCTAACCTTCGTTTGTGCCTGTTGCTTTATCTCTGTGCCACTGCCAAGTCGGTGTTCTCTGAAAGATTTCATGAGTAACCTCTGTGGAAAGCTGTATTTCCAAACACCAACAGGTAACAGCATTGTTCTACACCCATGCCTCCACCTTTTATTGAAAGAGTAGATTGACATTCCTGCTGCTTGCCATAAGGCAGCCTGAGTACCATTTTCAAAGGGAGAGAGCAAACATTTCTCTTGCACTGAAATAAATCAGTTTTCACTACAGTGTCAGTGACAGTGTGGCTTCAACAGCTGCCTGAGAGGATTGACTCATGTGAAGGCTTTTACATTATTTATTGTGATATAAGAGTATTATATCCTTGAATTTTGAATTATTTTTCTAAAGCTGGAACGCCCTGATCAATGTAGTAATTGCTATATTTGTAAAAACTCATAGAAGTCTCCTTTTGACAAATCCTCACCAATGAGATCCATGGATCTGAACATCAGAAAGAGCTAAAATGCAAAATACTTTGAATGCAGCTTTGTGTAAAAACTGCAGGGAATCCTTAGAAATATCCACCTGTAAGTTCAGCAGCTGGAGGGAACCAGATGTGTGTGGCAGAGAGGATTTTATCCATTGGGAAATAAATGTCCTGGGGCAGTCTCTCCTTACTCCAGCCTTGCCCTGCCCTGGGAGCAGGAGAGCAGCAGGGCTGTGTGCCAGCCTGTCCCAAGCCCTGTGTGCCAGGCTGTGCAAAGCAGGCACCTGCAGCTGCAGCAGTTCAGCCTCTGCTTTCTGCAAGAACAAACCCTGCAGGGCTCAAACAGCTCAGTGTCCCTGGGCAAGGGCTGCTGCAGGGTGTGCAGGACACAGGCACAGCAGTGGCACCACAGTGCCAGGCTGGGAACAACACCCTGAGCCATCCCAAAGGCTCCAGGAGTGCCAGGCTGGGGACTCTGAGCCATCCCAAAGGCTCCAGCAGTGCCAGGCTGGGGACTCTGAGCCATCCCAAAGGCACCACAGTGCCAGGCTGGGGACTCTGAGCCATCCCAAAGGCTCCAGTGCCAGGCTGGGGACTCTGAGCCATCCCAAAGGCTCCAGGAGTGCCAGGCTGAGAATTCTGAGCCATCCCAAAGGCTCCAGCAGTGCCAGGATGGGGACTCTGAGCCATCCCAAAGGCTCCAGCAGTGCCAGGATGGGAACTCTGAGACATTCTAAAGGCACTACAGTGCCAGGCTGGGAACTCTGAGCCATCCCAAAGGCACCACAGTGCCAGGATGGGAACTCTGAGCCATCCCAAAGGCTCTTTAGCACCTTTCTGGTACCTTGTTTTCAGGAGGGGTGGAATCTCCAAACCCTCAGAGTTGCCTGATGCCTTCAAACATCTCAGAGATCTCTTTTGATTTAAAAGTCTCCCTTTTATTCCCCCCCACTTTCTTATTTTGGGTGGAGTTGCTGGGTTGATATTATTATTGTTTTATTCTGGGACTCCCCTCTGCCAGGTGAGAAACTTCATGCACCCAGAGCTCCCCCAGCTCCTGTGTCCCCAGTTCTGGTGTTTCAGTGCCAGAGGCTCCAGAGCCAGCCCTGCTGCCTGTGGGGAGTCACATTTCACACCCTGCACATCCTGGCCTGTGTTTGATCCCCTCCATCCCACAGGGAACAGCCCCATTTCCCAACCTTATGGGCTGTATCATTTTCCTGGGGCCAAGAACCACCTCCCTCTGTGCTCCAGGCACACACCACAAACCAACCTCACCTTCCCTATTCCTCCTGCCTCTGATCACCCCCAAAATTCCCTGAGCTCTCACTCCTTCCCAGAATCACATCCCCCAGACTTCCCCCTTTCCAACACTCCCTCTATCCCAACACTTACCTATAACCCTGAATTTTAGAAAGGCTAAAGTTAAAAAAAAAAAAAAAAGCAAAGCCAAGGTCACTGTGGAGCAGCACAGGCACAAATGAAAATTCTCCCTGTTTCAAGAAGAGACCAAAGACAACCCCACGGACTGGCCAAGCTTTCAGCTTTATCTGGGTCCTTTCATCTTTATCTGGGTCCTTTCAGCTTTATCTGTGTCCCAGCCCAGCTGTGCCCTGCCTGCCCAGCCTGTCCCACTGTGCAGCTGATGTGGCACAAGGAGGGGAAATCAGCACAGGGAACCACAGAGCTCTGCTGCTGTGCAAGGACTGTGCCTACCTGTTGTAAAAAGTCTCTGCTTTGTGTCAGTGTTCTGTATCTCTACACTCTGGAGCATGGTTTGCCACGACGTTCTGCCTCAGGTTATTGTGTATTTAGCTCTTGTTGCACCTGATGTGCTACTTATTTCTCTGATGTCCTACCCTTCTCTCTTCTGAAAGCAATTTAAACAGGACTGATTCATTCAGTGCTTTGCCTTTAAGCAAAACATACTCTGCTGAATAAAATCTGGAGAGATCACTGAGAATCCTCTTTGCTTCTGTCAGAGCACCATGTCACATCAAACCAGTCTGGGGGCTCACAAAACTAGAAATGGAGTCCAACACTGGGCAAAAGCCTCTTAATTCAGAGAATCATGGAATGGTTTGGGTAGGAAGGGACCTTCATCAGCCAGTCCCACCCTATTCCAGGTTGTTCCTGGCCTGGAACTCTACACTGCCCATAGAGCTCCACAAAAAGAGGGAGAAAAATCCAGATTTTCATCCCATGAGCAAACAGGAGAAAATCCATAAAATCCCCCAAAGATCTCTGTCCCCTCCTGGCACCAGGCTCCCCACAGCTCCTCCAGGACGTGGGGGTGGCTTTGTTCAGCCCCAGGTCCACATTCCCAGCTCTCAGCCCTGCTTTGGAATTCTGTGGTGCTCAGATCCAGGGCTGCAGGATCACAACAAGGCTGTCCCTGATGGGAGGGGAGAGAGGGAATGTCCATGGGGATGAAACCCACAATTCATTCAGTCAGTGAATACTGACAGCCCCAGGGGAAAGGTAAAGGGAAAGGGAAAGGGAAAAGGGAGAGGGAGAGGGAGANGAGAAATGGAAGGGAAACTGAAGGGAAATAGAAGGGGAAAGGAACAGGAAATTTAAGAGAAATAGAAAGGGAAAGGAAAAGAAAAGGAAGGAAAATTGAAGGGGAAAGGAAGGGAAATGGATGGGAAAAGGAAGGGAAATGGAAGGTGTTCCCTAGGAGGGTGGAAGGGAAATAGAAGGGGAAATAGAAGGGGAAAGGAAGGGGAAATTGAAGGGAAAAGGAAGGGGAAATAGAAGGGAAATGGAAGGGAAGAAGAGGGCTGCACTGCAACCAGTGGGCCAGGTGGAAACCTTTTGGTGAGAGGGGAGCTCTGCCAGGGGTGCTCAGTTCTGAGGGACAGAATTCCAGGCAGGGCTGATCCCAGAGACACAAACCCCCTGGCAGTGCCCACCCCAGAGCCAGCCCTGCACCCCTCACCTGCCAACCACAGCAACATTCCCAGCTGGGAATCTGCCCCTGATCTCACTGCAGTGAAATGCCATCACTTGCAGAGCTGTCACTTGTAAAATGACATATAATCTGATCCAAATAAGCAATGTTTCTTCCTTGAGCTGAACAAAAGTTGTGCAGTTTCCCCCAGCAGGTCTAAGAAATGGCAGGCTGAAATTACATCTTCTGCATCTAAAGGTATCATTATTATGGAGTTATTGAGTCAGGTTTTCTGCAGGAAAATCAAGAAGTTCACAGACACTGTAGGATTACCATTTGCTCAAAGATGTGTTAGGAAATCCTCATATATTTAAGACAAATATTTGAATTCACAAGAACACGACTTATCCTCCTAAGTCAACCCAACACAGCATATTCTGCAAATTACAGGCAGATTTGTTTCTTTCACATTAAATCCAGCACCGTGCTGGCAATTTTCCCATCAATAAATGTCTAAATATTTTATAATTGACAGCATTTGTATTAATGGGCAAACAGCTGAGTCCAGGCACAGAACTCTGCAGTCAAACAAGGTCATTATTGGGGCCATGAGTACCAGCACCCTCATCCCATTTCCACTGAAATAAGAGGTTTGTGCTTGTTGAGGCCAAGGTGGGAGCAGGCTTTGCTGTTTGGTGGCTGCCCTTAAACCACTGAGGTGATTTGGGAGGAATCCACAAAGGAATGGGGCATCACAGGAGCCCCTGAGAGCCCTTTGCTGTCTGCAGCCCAGTGTCAGCTCTGGGCCAGCACGAGGGACACCAGGGGACCCTGGCACCGACACCAGCAGGGGCACAGCAGCTGCTCCACAACGCCCTGGCTCCACATCCAAGTGCAAAATCCACTCCTATGGGAGGATTCAAGTCTTCAAACTGACACAGAGGAGGGTTAAATGGGATGTTGGGCAGGAATTGTTCCCTAGGAGGGTGGGCAGGCCCTGGCACAGGTGCCCAGAGCAGCTGTGGCTGCCCCTGGATCCCTGGCAGTGCCCAAGCCAGGTTGGATGGGCTTGGAGCAGCCTGGGACAGTGGGAGCTGTCCCTGCCCATGGCATGAGATGATTTTTAAGACTCCTTCCAACCTAAACCATTGTATTCTATCCCTCCTAAAGAAGGCACAGGGATTTGGACAGCCCTCAGCTACAGGACACAGGGCAGTGGGAACTGCTCCCAGTTTGTGGGAACAGCCCCAAGTCAGCCCCACATCCCAGGGTCAGTGGTGTCACTGAGCCCCACAAGGGCTCTCTGCTCTTCCCTCTCCAGAACAGCTCCAAGCACAGGCACAAATCAACTTTTTCACCACAGCTGTAACACAAAGCCCTCCATCAATCCACTTCCAGGTGGAGAGCAGGGGAAAGAAGCAGCTTTGAGAGAGCACTGCAAAGACTCATGAAAATTCCTGCCCATAAATCTCTCTGTGAAGAGCTTTCAGATGTGCTGCTCTGCTCAGTTCTGAAGGCTGAAGTTTAAAAGGGGATGACTCTGGGTGGGATTTAAGCCAACCCAAACCATTCCCTGATCCCAGGGGATGCCTGCAGCAAGGTTTGTTACCCACCATGAGCTCCTTCTGCCAGTGCAATGCAGATCTTCCCACCCCAGGGTGAACACCTCTAAAGAAACATCAGGTGGAAAAGAGAGGCAGAAAGGAGGCAGAGGCTGTGCAAAACAGCCCTGGGGGTGTGTGGGGATGTTTGAGGAGTGGGAGAGGGACAGGTCTGAGGGTGGATATCCTTGGTGCCCATCAGGAGACAAGAAGTGTGAACTCAAGGGTCTGCAGCTAATTAGAACAGACTTTGTCCTTGTTCCTGTCTGATTTCACAAAGCCTCCACATTACTCCTGTCCTCAGCCTTCAAGAACAAAGAACCTCTTCACAATACACTTGTTTCTTGAAATGAGTCTGAGCTCATTCTTCACTTGAGCAAAACACCAGACCTTGTACTTGCAGCCTTTTATTTCCTCTATGTACAGTCAATTATGTGCTACTTGTGATGAGAGTTGCCTTTAGTAATCTTAAAATTGTACAGCGTGTACTTGGAAAGGTCTAAGTCTAAATCAAGGACTCGTAATTTCAGGTTCTGAAATGGTACAGGGACAGTAAATAAATGTCATCTCTCATTTTCAAATTTCTCTGCATGAAAGGAACTGAGGTAAGCTTGGGGAATCCAAAACTTTTGGCAAAACAAAACAGGAAGGAGGCAGGACCAAACATGAGGCACGCAGTAAATTCATCTTTCAGAAAGTAATTAATGTTTGCAAAATGAAGTACAAAAATTAAACCAAACCCTTTGCTGCTGTCATCATAAAGTGAACTGCATGATCTTTGGTGTTTATGTAACAGACCAGCTATTTCTGCTGAAGGACAACTGTCTCAGTGAAAGCAGGGGCTGTTTAAAAGCACAAATCAAGGGAGAATACCAACTCCTGCATTGTGCTGTGACCTGCACATTCAGCTCCAGGGGAAGGGAACAGCAGAAATGGACAGAATGTGCAGCAGTGAGCACCAAAGCAGTGCTAAAACAGATCCTTTTTTTTTTTTTTTTTTTTTTTTTTTTTTTCAAGAATA
>WEIU01009141.1:1226507-1262920 GCA_013389925.1 Aegithalos caudatus
TTTTTTTTTTTTTAGACAGAATCAGCTGCAGTTCTCTAAAATCAATTTTCCTCTCAGGTTTGTTTAAGTTGATAGAGACACCCACCCCAGCAGGCAGCCACCAGCAAAGGGGGCTGGAAAATTCTGCTTTGGCTCTTTTGCCACCACTCTGTGCCCCCTTGCAGCTTTGGGGGAAAGTCTCCCAGCTCTCACCTTCTCCTCTGCCCTCCTCTGCTGCTGCTCAAATGAAACTCAACAGATAAATAATTCCCCCCATTCCCTAAGTATTATTTGACAGTGCTTCCCTGGTTAATAATGCTGGAAGAAGCCTAAAAAAACCCCAAAATCAATAATCCCTGTGCACACGTGGCACAAACCTGAAATTCCATAAATAAACCTACAACTGTGTGGCTCCAGCTGCTGGGATGTTATTCCTATTCCCTCCCAAAAAAACAGATTTGTGCCCAGGAGGAACCCTGAGAAATTTCCTCGTGGCAAATCCCCTTTGGAGAGTCCAGGAGGAAATATTAAAATCAACTCAGGTAAATGCAATGGGCCAGTATCATCCCACAGGGGATCCCTCATGAAATTAAAGAAGCTCCATTTGATTAAAATGAAAAGCAGCACAAAAAAATGCACTGAGAATGTTAAATCAGGAATTGTGTGTTATCTGTAGACAAAGTTGGACAATTGCATATTTCATTGGTAAAAAGCTTTTACTAATGAGCAATTGTTCTCTTCTGCATTTAGATTAAAAAAAAAAAAAACAAACCCACAGGGGGTTTGCTTTTAACTAAGCAAGAGAAGTTGAAACTGAAATTATATCCAAGTGAGAACAGGCACAAGTGGACTTGTGGGTGTAATAACAGTGCAGGCCTTGTTTCCATCACTGATTCATGGAATTTAGCCTCATCATGGATGACCAATGCAATTTGATGTCTGTCCTATTGTTATTGCCCAAATCCATTATATTCTTTTGTTCTGAAGAAAAGTCTCTTTAAAATAGGAGCCAGACATGTCATAAATTCTGTCACAAAGATAATAACTACTAAAACCTAAGTTTTAAATCATAAGCTGGAAAAATGGGAAATGACAGTGGAAACAAGCAAATTATCATAGAAGAGCACATTTTTATCAAGAGATAAAAGAGTGTAGTTCTTTCTTTTTCAGAATTTCTATGAGTGGGTAGGGAACAGGTACAAAATCTCTGGAAATTCAACCAGGCATACATGGAATCAGGGCACACATAAGTGACCAAATATTCTTTATAAAAACCAATTCACCAAGCAGGAAAAAACACGATGTTCTCCGAGTTTCAATCCACTGCTTTCTTTTCCCATATCACATTACTCTAACTTGCTTTGGATTTGATTTCTGCCTTCTCTGGTTGTTTATTTTGCAGCTTCACCAGGAGCTGACCCATCATTATGACTTCTCCTTGTAAAGGGTTTTGTCTTTTGTATTAAAATGCCTCCTTTGCTGGCTGACAGGAAAAGCCACAGGAGCTGCACTCCCCCTGCTCAGCTATTTCCAGAGGCAAACACAGAAATGAGACAAGGGAACATTTGCTTCCACCCTGCTCTCCTAGCAAGAAGAATTGATATTATTTTATCCAGCCTCCAGTCAGTGTGGTGGGAGTTAGTCCTAACCATTGCTCATTCCCAAAAGGAAAAACTCCAAAAGATTCCAGAAAATTTTTGCCCTGTGGCTTTGGCCTCTCTATTTTGGTATTGTTAATTTGTATTAGCTAAAAACAAATGGTACTTGTAAGGGTTAAAGGATAAATAAGCCAACAATCCTTTAAAACTTAAAATAAAGACATTTAAAGCACTCAAGACCAAATAATAAATTTAAATTTAAAAAAATAGTTTAAACAGCAAAAAATATTCTGACAGGTATCTCGGTTCTGTACGATAGCACAAGCACAGTAAAAATCAATGCCCCCCTTCAAACTGGAACTCATTATTTCTCAGGCAGGGTGGATTTTAAATATCATCTTCTGACCTACGTGCAGCTCCTTACCAGAATCTCAGAGCTGTGAAATTACTGACAGGCTGAATGCAGGAGAAATATCCAAGCCCAGCTCAATTATTATGTGCAAAGCAAGACGTGAAGAGGTGTTGGCTTTCCCACTGGGCACCCCAGCTTTGCTTTTCTTTAGGAAAACTGGAGAAAAGGATTTGCTTTCCTCTGGTTGATCAGGGACCAGAGTGGGACTTTAGTGACACCGGGGACAGGAGCATCTCTTGCAGCCCTCCCTGCTGGTGCCTCCTCCTGCAGGAACAGGATTTCTTGTTTAGCCACCAAACCCTGCTGCTCAGGAGTCCTCATCCTGGAAGGAGAGAGATCAGGAAATATGTAAGGGACCCCACGCCTTCATCAAAGGCAAATGCTGGAAGTAGAAATGATATTTAGGGAATAGCATTTTCAAGAGACAGCTCAGGGAGCAGAATTCCCTGGGAGAGCTGGAGCTGTGTGACAGTTTTGTGTTTTGTTTCCTTAAATGCCGCCCCTTTGGAAGTTCTCCTTAATGGAAAATTATTCAGCTATCCCGAACTAATGTCTTCCTTTTAATGTGATAATTACCACTAATTTGTTGTCTAACTGCTGATCAGAAAAGGCAAATAACTCCTGAGGCATGTGCACAAATATTGCTATTTGGAAAATTAAATCACTGCTGGGCTGGCCCCTTCCTTGCCTTAGTGGGAGGGGGAATGAGCAGGACATGCAGCACAAGGTTTAATATTACTTTTTCTGAAGAGATAAATACACCAAGACAGCCCTGTAAATGGTGAGCAAGAGCCCTGCATGATGAAAACCACCACATCAAAGAACTTGGAGCAATCTGATGTTCTAAATAAAGGCAAAGATGGAATTAACTGAGAACACAGCTCCCACATTGAGGCAGCAATGAATACAAGGTCATTAAGCCATCTGCATATTCAGTGAGCATGTGTTAAAAGCAAGGAGTAATTTCTGTAAGGGAGAAAAGTCTGGAAAAAAAGCTTTTTCTGATTGAAAAGTTGTAATTGTTCCCAAAAAAATTGCTTAGCACGCTCCTGTTAATGCTGTAACAAATAGATTTCAAACATCATTTTGTTTCCTTTGTGAATCCAGCAGAGCCTTGTGCAGTGTGCTGGAAGTTGGGTAATCACAGCCACTTTGGCTGGACATTCATGGGGTCTAAGTAGCCAAAATGGGCATTTTCACATCCTGCAGTTGGTAGCTCACAGTAAAAAATAGCAGCTTGCTAAGAACTTTCCAGTCATCATGAGTTATATTTGTATTTATACATATTTATATATATATACATATGTATTTTTACCTGTATATGTACAAGCCATGCTTCATTTTCCTTACAAATCCACACTTGGAATCAGTGGCTGACAATTCATAGAAAACGTGGAATTATCTGGGTTTTGCAGTCACATTTGTTCCTTGCACATGTGAAAGTTGTTTTTGTTCACGTTGTTTTAATGAGAATTTAGGCCCCCTCGGTTCTGCTGCCTGTCTTACACCCAGCTAGTTTCAATTAAAATGTGGAATAAAAATGCAATTACAAGGGTGATCTGAAAACAAACTGGCACAAAGCAATTTATAATTTCCTTAGAAAGATGAACAAATGGTTCTCTTCTAGACATTCTATCAACTTAATCCAACCTTGTGGTTTTTATCTTATTTTGTGGAACTACAAAACACAGCTGGAGAAATTGGATGGAGGAAGTAGAAAACAAATGTGACTTTCTTTTTAAAATTTATTTTTCTCCCTTTTAATTTCTCTGAGTATTTAAAGAGATGCTGGGGCCAAATTTCAGGCTAAGAAGACTGGGATAAAGGTAAAAGAATTGGGATTGTTCAGCCTGGGGAAGAAAAGCTTTGGGGTGCCCTCATTGTGGGCTCCCAGTGCCCGGAGGAGCTGCAGGAAAGATGGAGAGAGAGAGGATGTGAAGGGATGGAGGGCCAGGACACAGGGAATGGCTTCACACTGAAGGAGAGGAGGTTTAGGTGGGATATGGGGAATAAATCATTCCTGTGAGGGTGCTGAGGCCCTGGCACAGGTGCCCAGAGCAGCTGGGGCTGCCCCTGGATCCCTGGCAGTGCCCAAGGCCAGGACTTGGAGCAGCCTGGGACAGTGGAAGCTGTCCCTGCCTATGGCACGGAATGAGAGGAGCTTTAAATTCCTTCCAACCCAAAGAATTCTGTGATTTTCTGAAATCTCTTCAGAGAATGGGAACATTGAGTTCTGGCAGAGAACAGGATCTTGACCAGAAGCACCACAAGCTGTGGAGAGCCGAGCACCCCTTGTGCAAATCCATCCAGGCTCCAAACCCATCTCAGCAGCTCAGCTCTGCTGAACAATTCACAACAAGATCCTGTTCTGGAATAACAAACAGCAGAGAAGGCTTTGAGGAGCTCAGCACAGCTCCCCAGCACAGCCCCAGCCCTGCAGCTCAGACCAAACACAAACACATTTTGGCAGCAGCGATGCTGTGGCTCGGGGAGCTCGCTCCACCTGCACAGGGGCTGCACATCCCAGCCCCCATCAGCTCAGGGGGGACGTCTGCAGGGGCCAAGGCGGGCAGGGGACACTGCTCTGCCACCCTGGGAGCAACAGCTGGAACGGGAGCAACAGCTGGGGCAGGAGGAGGAGAGGGAAGGAGAAGGAGAAGGAGAAGGAGAAGGAGAAGGAGAAGGAGAAGGAGAAGGAGAAGGAGAAGGAGAAGGAGAAGGAGAAGGAGAAGGAGAAGGAGAAGGAGAAGGAGAAGGAGAAGGAGAAGGAGAAGGAGAAGGAGAAGGAGAAGGAGAAGGAGAAGGAGAAGGAGAAGGAGAAGGAGAAGGAGAAGGAGAAGGAGAAGGAGAAGGAGAAGGAGAAGGAGAAGGAGAAGGAGAAGGAGAAGGAGAAGGAGAAGGAGAAGGAGAAGGAGAAGAAGCTGAACCAGGACCAGGATTATGACCAAGACCAGGACCAGGATCAGGACCACAACCAGGACCAGAACCAGAACCTTTTTCACTCCACAAAAGCCCTGTCCTGCAGGAGGGCCTGGATCCAAACAGATCTAATCAGCAGTTCTGCCTTTTCCACCTGGCCATGAGTGTTTATGGACACAAGCAATGTGCCAGTGTTTCCCTGAGTTCATGCTGATCAACTCTGGAAGGAAATCAGCATTAGGGAGCAGAACAACAAATAATTGCCACGGACAAGTACTGCAAAACAGCCAATTTGGCCGTGATTCAAATGAAAAATTACTATTACTCGGCCTTCATTTGCTATCTGCTGTATCAGAAGCTGTTATTAATCATATTCCCAGTTCAGACTCCAGGAATAATACAGTTTAATACCCAGCAGGAAGTGATACATCCACATAATCACCAGAGAGTACATATTTTGGCTGAATAATTGCTTTCTTTCAAGGGAGGAAGATTATGGCCCACCACAAATCTTGCTTTGACAAAAAACTTCCTTTGAAACAGACACCACCGTGGGAAGAGCCACCCGAGAGGAAAAATATAAGCATTGGATGGAGCAGTGCCTATTAAATGACAATCAGAGAAATTCCTTAGTGAAAGCCAAACCCAAACCAAACCACAAACCCAAGACAAATTACAAATCAATTACCTCTTACTGCCAAGCACATGATAATTAAAGCTTTCTTGATGCCACACTGTGAGAGGCTGGCAGGGGTTTTCTAGTCTGAAAAATGCTGCAAGCTCTGACTTGTTGCACTGGCCCACTTCAGTAACAAAAGTGCTTGAGAATGGCCAAAAAGTGCTCCCAAAATCTGCCAGAGGGCATCCCAGGGGGCTCAGTGTGCTGCTGGAAGCCTCAGTGGGAGAAGAACCACTGAGCAGTGGCACTGGGAGCAGCTACAAGCCACAACAGCAATAAAAGTGGCCCTTTTCCCTATAGTCTGGCTGCCAAAAATGTAAACATTTACAACTACAAACTCTCCATTTACATTCTACAAATAAGATTAAACTGCCAGCAGCTGCTGGCCATGGACATTGAAGGAAGCGTCCACAGAGAATGGAGGAGAGGAAAGACATTTCCAAAGCATCATCATTCCTTATATCATCAGTGATTCTTTTCATGCTGCTTTTATTGTCTTGGATGATGCCAATTGCAGCTTCCCTGAGGACACAGATTTGTGCTTTGGTTGTCTCCTGGCTGCTCTCGTTTGTGACACGCTGCCACCACTCCAGATCCGTGCCTCCCATTCTCCTCTTCTTGTTAGAAAATGGGGAAATTCAGGCAATAGATGATTGTCCTCCCTCTGGGGGGCTCCTGCACAGCCACAAAACCCAGCTGTGAGGCTCACAGTGCTGCTTCTGAACTATGGGAAGAGGTCATCCCAGCTCACTCTCATTTATTCTGGCTGTGCCAACTTGATAACATTTTCACCTCAGCCATGCTGCCACTTAAAAGTTTGCCATATGTACTGGAAAGGGATTTTTTTTTTCCTCCTCCAGATAATGAAAGGAAGGAAGGCTGGAAAGATCCTGCTATTTCTGTAATCAAAATTACTTCTGTAATCTTCATATATTTCTGAGCAAATTTCAGAACAGGTTGAAAAATGGACACAGGATTTTGTGATTCCTGCTGCAAGCACTACGTCTGAGAACAGTGTGAAATAAGCTAAGGAGGAGGGCTTGTGGTAAATATTTCATGTTGAATTTATCCAAGAGATCTCTTTTCCTCCATACCTTGTTCCAGCTGCCAGTTTTCCATACAGGTTTGAGGTGCTCACATCCAGAGGAGCTGCAGGAGAATTCCTGCTGGGAGAGCAAGTAGAGAGGCCCAAAGCAAGAGGCTTCTCCAGCCCCTTCAGAAATTGGAGAATCAACCCTTTTCAACCCTTTTCCTGCCCCTTCCCAAGGCTTTTGGCTGTCTTTGATGTTTAGAGGTGGCCTTGGCAGGGTTGTGTTTAGGAGGAGACTCAATGACCTCAAAGCATCCCCACCATTATTGATCCAACCTCAGTAATTCCATGGCTCTACAAACTCCACCCTGACAGCTGTTCCAGGGGGTTACAGCCTCTTTGGAAAGCACAACTGTTCCAAATCCATCCCTGATGGTGCAGCTCATGTCAAAGCTTCAAGCTGACAGAGGGCAGATTGGGATTCATCACAAGGAAAAAAAAAATCTTTATTTACCCAGAGGGAGGGCAGGTCCTGGCACAGATTCCCAGAGCAGCTGTCCCTGGATCCCTGGCAGTGCCCAAGGCCAGGCTGGATGGGCTTGGAGCAGCCTGGGACAGTGGAAGTTGTCCCTGCCATGGCAGGGGGTGGAGATTTCTTTAAGCTCCCTCTCAAAGCAAATCATTCTATGAATGGAAATGTTCCAGACAACAACATTTTCTGTTTCCTGTGCTGGTGACGTGGATGTTATGGCACACTGCACTCCAAGCACTTGCAGCAACCATTTAATGCTTTCATTTTTTTCATTATATGTAATTTGGGACTTCTGGACAAGGAAGTGGGGAATGCATGGACAACCATAACAGCTAAAAGCTTTCAATTAGCTCAGTACGTAGTTCAGTGCAATTAACATCAGAATGAGCTTGGATTTATAGTTTTTTAAGCCAGCTCCTGAAACAGCTGCAGTGCTTAACTTTTAAAATCATTTCAGCATCAAAACAATCTCAAAACTCCTGCTGCAATGAGGGAACTGAAGTAGGTTTCTTTCCACTAAAATTAGTGCAATTATAGCTGCCTTAATGACGCCCCAAGCAGAGTGGAGAGAATGTGGGTACTTTATTTTCTGTCCAAGAACAAGTCCAAGGCCATTTCTCCCTTTAAAAGCCTCAGGGAATCAGGAAGTTTTATGAGAGAAGTAAAGGAACAAAATGGAGACTTGTTCAATCTCAGCCCCACCATCCTGTGCCACACACAGAGATAAAAGTCTTAAAAAGAAAAGAAGTTAATCCATGCCAAGGTGGGAGATGAGGGTGTCCACATCTCTGGGCTCTCCCAGGAGAGCTTTCCTGGAGGATGGCTCCACACCCGGGGTGCTGGACACTGCTGGCAGGGTAGCAGAGCTATTTGTACAACCTGGGGGAAATTAGGTGCTTAAAACAGAACTGGAGATTCTCCTACAGGAGCCCTGCAGCTTCTAAACTGCATGACATGACCAGACCAAGCTTTTTCTCTCACTCAGAGTAACCAGTCTCGCTTTGAGCAGCACAAGTTATCAGCAAAGCCTCTAAAAGCACTGCTACAGGCAGTTTCTAAATATTTTGCATTATTGACAAGGAAAAAAAAAAATCACAGTTTCATTAAATATCATTGCCTAATTAGAAAGATGAAGCAAGGCACAAAGGCACAAAACTTGTACCTTTTTTTATAATAAGCTGAGTCCTGATTCTGAGCATAACATGAGTTTATCCAAAGTGCCTTTTTCCCAGCTGGATCTGTTATTCCTTTTGCAATATAACTGATCACTGAGCTGCAGAGGATGCTCTGCCTTTGTGTGCTGCAGGCTCCCCTTTCCCCCCAGAGCATCCTTAATTAAGTTACTCTGCCTTACACCCAGCCTGCCAAGGGACACAGGGGTAGTGCACAGCTTGAATTCCAGCTCAGAGAGAGGCAGGAACAAAGACACAAACGGGAATGGGAGCAGGAATGGGAGCAGGAATGGGAGCAGGAATGGGAGCAGGAATGGGAGCAGGAATGGGAGCAGGAATGGGTTTTCCTGTGGGAGGAGACAGCCTGCAACCACAGAATGCTTGGCTACAACTGCTCAGGCAGCAGCACTGGGCCCAAGATAACCAAAACCCAAAAAACTCTTTGGTAATCTAAAGCAATTTTTTTCATATAAAGAAATGCAATGTTTAATCCATTTATTGGTTGAATTAATAAGTTCTCATGGCTGCTGGTTTGCCCTTATGGTTCATGAGCATGGAGAAGTGAGTGGCACAAATGCCAGGGTCAGACAGGCTGTGGAGGAAAGCTGGGGTGCCTGTGTCACCTCTCTCTAGCTCCTGGCTCCTCTGGGTGTCACAGCCAGCAAGGAGAGCTCTGGCAAAGCTCAGCAATACCTGAATTATTTTGTTGTTGTTACAGAATCACTGAGGTTAGACAAAAACCTCCTGGGGCTGATCCCACCTTGTCACCCAGCCCAGAGCACTGAGTCAGGATTTCACATCCAGGTGTTCCTTGGACACGTCCAGGGGTGGGAAAGGCAGAGTGGCACCGACCCAGGACAACCAAAACACGGAAAGCCTCGGCCCTCAAGTGACCAAATGAGCTCCAATGCTCTGACACGAGTCCTTAATTCCCAATTTGTTCCTTAATTGCTCTGCTTCCATTTTCTTTCCCTAGTAAAGCAAGCGCTAACGAGCCTCGTGAATGGGTGAAAGGAAAAGCTGTGTCACTTCTTTGGGAAGACAAACACCGGGTGATGGACTGGAGACTCTCCTGGTACCCAGCTTCATCCTTTGCTCCCTCCCGATTCCCTGGAGCTCCACTGGCACGCAGGGAGAGGATAAGAACAGGCAGGAGTGCCTTGCCAGCCTCGCCACTGAGAGCTCTTGTTCATCATCAAAGGACTCTACAATCTCTGCCATCATTTAGGAGATGGCACCGTGAGTGTGTCAGGTGCCTCCTTCAGGAGAGACAGCATCAGCCTCGGGAAATGACACAGGGATGGAAAACAGAGATCCTTGGGAAAGGATTGTTCCAGAGCTGGAAAGGGACTGCTGGAGAAAGGCAGCTGATGGGGGTGACTGTCAGCACAAGCAAGCTCAAATCTGCTGCTGCAATCCATTGACTGCACTGCCCGGATGCAAAGCTGATCTGATTTGCATTGATTTGTAATAACTTGCCCAAACTCACTCAGAAAATCCAGTATGGTGACCTAATATATCCTTTTGGATGGAGAATGTCCCATTCTCTCCCTCCTCCCAGTTCCCAATAACTCTGTCCTGGGAAGAACAGAACTGTATTGCTTGAATTTTGGTGGCAGGCTTCTCAGACTGGGGCCTCTGTGCAGATTTCAAAAGTTTCTGAATGGAATGAATCAGGAGATAAATGAGAATGAACTAACTCATCAGCATAATCAAAATAATAATTTAGTCACATTACAGTTCAGACAGAAACAACACCCCAAATGGGAAGCAGGATATAATTAGCCCAGCTTTCAAGCAGTATTAATGAACCTAACAATCTGGTTAGCAAAACTGCATAGTAATTGATGTATGCAAATTTAATGTTTCTGTTGCCATTAACGAAGTTTGAGAAGAAATGACAGAATATGCTGGAATTAATGCTCTACAAGGTGAAAGGCAGAGCACTGACTGCTGCTTTAGCAGCCTGAATCCCAGACAGGATTCATCAGCTCCCACATCCCAGGGACAGGACCCTGGCCTGACCTGGGAATTGGATGGGGTTTGGCCCTCATCTCCACTGAGTGGAGTCTGAACTACCTGTTAATGGTTAAAGATTCTGCTGAATCCTCAACGGGGTCAGGATTTCACATCAAACACCCATTGCCGGGTTTCAGGAGAGATGGAATTAGATGTAGACTCTGATGTTTACAAAGGGTACTCTGAAAAAGCAATAAAAGCCATCCTGTGTGTTTTTAAAGAGCAGGGTTGAACAGGGGAGAAATAAACTCATCAGACCAACAAATGAATTTGTCAAACAGATAAAATAAACTTCACTATCTGATCATCGCATAAGATTCATCATAAGATGGGAAAAAAAAAAGCCAAACCCAAAAATAATTAAGCCAATGTGCATATCAGATTCTGAACTGAGCAATTTTGCTGCACTGAGCCTAGAATTTCAATGATCTTGTCTGTGGATGACTAAAGGTTACTGCTCTCACAGTTCAAATGGAAAAATGTGCTCATCAAATACATATCTATTAGCTTCACAATAGTAAGCACTCTGTGAATACAAAGAAGATTCTTAGGAATAGCTAATGCTGAAGGCTTACCCAGAAACGAGAGAGCTGCCAATTTTCAGAAACAATTACTCAATTTGCCAGCAAACATATTTTCCTTCCTCTCCTCCTCTGGAAGGAGAGGCCTGGTTGTACTCACACACTAATGCCCATGTTTCCAGCTCTATATACTTCAGTATTTTTAATTTTCTGGTAACTTGTCTTGATATAATTTTAGAGATTCTATTAAATATTTTATAGAGCAGCCCATTGTAAATCAATCTCTGACATAATGTACCATGGATCTTTTTTTTTTTTTTGCAGCTCAAAAGCATTTCAATAAAGCTCTAAAAGCCCTGGCAATGACAACACACTCTGTTGTGCATCACCATGGCAATGCCTCAGAAAACAGCTTTGATTTGGGGTCGGAAAGATCAAACATTAGATGAGATTGAAAGTACAGAGTTCATCTTGATACAACCTGAAACTATCATGGCCTAAGTGTGTGTTCTCATGGATTGGAGGCAAGGCTGAGGCAAGGGGAATCCTGCTGGATGCTGAGGGGAGCCAACAAGACACAGTCAGAAAGTCTCAGAGTAGGATTGACTTTCCCAGAGCCAGGAATTCAAAGTTTGAGCCAACCTATGTCAAAAGGCAAGATTTCAAAAGAATTAATAGGAATTCAAAAGAAGAAATTGCTCTGGATAATCTGTGGCTTCACCTTCACGTCTCACTTAGCCTTTCACTTAACCTTGAATTATGCAGCTGGGCTGCTCTAAGGTGCTTTTTCCTTGGGTGTGAAAGAGAAAATAACATTTTCTTGGGTGTAAAAGGGAAAATAAGGTGGTACATTTGGAACTTTTGCTGCTCAGCTCTCACCCCTCACAGCCCCTCTGGATAACCCCTGGCTGGGACAAACAGCCCTGGGCAGAGCCTGGATGTGGTTTCTGGTCCCTGAGTGCAGATTCCAGTCCCAGCTCTCCTGCAATTCATCCCTCCAAACTCCCAAATCCAGAGCTCACCCAGGCTGGCATGGTTAACCTCAGCCCTAGAAAATCATAGCAGCAAGAAAGGAACTTTTTTTAGTAGAGGTTGAGAAGTTATTCATGTTTTGTTGTGGGCTGTTTGTTTGGCTTTTTGTTTTTTAAACCACAGATACTTTTTAAAAGTACAAAAAAAAAGGAAACCCTGTTTGTGGGGTCAAGATGGGGTGGAAGAAACCCACAGATTATTTCTTTCTTCTTTCCTCCTCCTCCTCTCTTAGGGTAACTCTGATTCAAAGAAACAAGTCATCGTTTCAAGTCGAGTGAAATTCCTCCCTGCCCTCTGCCAAGGAATATTCTCCCTCCACGGGAAGGATCCCTCTTCAAAGCCTCCTCTCACTCTGCCCTGCACATCCAGGCCACTCAACCTCAGGGTGTCCCAGCACTCACTCAGAGGCTGCTGCTCTGTGCAGACAATAAAATAATCAAGGACTCAGTGGCAGGAATTTCTCTTCAGTCACACAAAGGATTTTTAAGGATTCTTCCAGAGCTGGCGACTTGCAGAGGTCAGTTCTGTCACCCCAGGGTACAAAGCTACAGGAGCACAGAAAATGGAAGAAGGGAACAAAACATGGATGTGGAGGAAGCAGGGAGTTATCACTGGGAAGTCCAAGCCCAGCTCTGTGTGTGACAGAGATGCTGAAATTAAAAATTAGAAAAAAAAATACAGCCAGGGAGAACAATCTTGTTTGTGTGAGTTTGGAAGCTGGGGGAGCCACCCTGGAGAGCTCGTGCAAGGTTTCATCAATGTGAGATGAAAATCAAACACAACAGACAAAGCAACAAATGACCTCTGAGTGATACGGGGGAGAATTCATCAGTAATACTTAACTTCAGACTGAGGGTGACTCAGAGCCAGGATGTACAAAAGAGAGATGTCAAGTCCTGGAAAATCAAAACAAAATTTAAAATATTCACAGGTTCTTCCAAAAGGTTATCTCATCCATGTACTCTTTTATAAATACAAAAGTAACTAAGATTCTAAGTATTCCTCTGGGCAGTAAAGTCGTGTTTAAGAGCAGTTTCCAGGCTCCATTCTCATCCAGGTATATAAAATAAGACATGGAACTACTCATGCAGTAATGTCAGCTTTGTGAAACCAAGAGATGATTTCTTTACTTACTAATACTCTGCCAGACTATGACTTCTTCATGGAAAAGCCAGGATTTAATACGAGCTTTGCTGTCAACAGAGTTGCAGGATGGGGCACTCAGCCTGTTCCCTCCCTGGGGATATTTCAGATGCACAGAATATCCACGTGTGAGCCTCTTCTTTGCCTTCCTCAGAACCCCAGAATCCCAGAAAGCCCATCTAAAGCCAGGGGAAATCAGATCTCCTCCAGCTTTGCTTCCCCTGAGCAGTCCAAAGCAACAGCAGAGCTTTTTCATTTTAAAAGAGTTGTTACCTCCAATTTCTTTGCTCACTTCCATGGGCAGTTCTCTGTGAAAGGAGATGAGGGTTTTGTCTCCAGCTCCGTGAATTTAAATCACTTCAGCTAACTTCAGATCACCTAATAATGGCTGAATCACCTGTGGGTCATTAGCAACCGCACCTCCTGAGGCTGGCACTGAACTCCAAGGGGAATTGAAGGGAATTGGAAGTTTTTCATCTTCACCTTCTGTGCCTGGTGGTACCAAGGGTGTGACCGAGCCAGGAGCTCAGGAGATAAAACCCGGTGTGACGGTGGCAGCCTGCAGGTGCTGAGCCTCAGTTTCCAGATCATTAATTAGTCCTTCATTAAATTTCAGGATCTGCATATTGGATTAATGCTGGGGAGCAGCTGGGCAGCAAGGAGCTGTCCCACATCCCCAGGAGCAGCCAGCAGGGTGACAGCACCAACAGGGCTCATCAGAAAGCACATTGTAAAAGGATTTATTTGTCAATAAAAATAACATTTCATATGAATGAGGAAGCAGCTGTGTGCAAAGTTTTGTTTGGGGTTTTTTATGGAGCCCCAAATACTTTAAAGTACTTGTTCACCACCAGAATTCTTTTTTATCTTATGTGCTTCAGGAAATGTTCAAAAAGCCACCAAATGCTTCTGAGGTACAATTAAACCTGAGCCTGAGAGCTCACAGTAGTCTTACACTGTGGTTTAGGAACGAAAGTGAAGAAGAAATCTGAATTGTTTGGAAATCAGAGACAAATCTGTTAATCACACTTTTTCCTGTGCTCCCCCAAAACCCAAAGTAAAGCCAGTATTCATCACAGGTTATTCACCTGGGTTTGCTTTCTGGTTGCCAACCTTTGAGCATTCAAGTGTGGAAACTTCAGGCCCTTTCATATTAACAAAGATACAAGAGTGGGAATGTCACAAGTTCTGTAACCTTTATTAAATGTACAATTGCATGTTTTGAAGAAAATTGTATATTTGAAAAACAGTTGGTAATGTTCCATGATCTTCAAAAAAATGTCCAGAAAGTTGAATATTGGACATTCTTGACCTTTCTAATACACAAATGCTCCAGCTACAGAGGAAAAAATGTAAAATTTGCCCTTGGTATTCTACAGCAGGAAATAAAAAGCTGAACAAGGAGAGGTTTTTCAGTCACCATTAGAATTTTTCCTAAAAATAAAGGTCCCTCCATTCATTTGGAGCATTTGTAACAAATAAATAAAAGCATGTAATACAGACCCTTATTTGTGAGCACCTATGGCTGCTGCCATAGAAATTCAATTCAGATGTTGATACCAACAAGTAAAATATAATGTAGGTTCCTGCGGAATTTATTCCAAATTTTTTCTTCAGTCCACTCCATTTAAAGTTTGCAGGAAATTATTTTTAAGCATTTTTTTGAAAGCTCCAGTGGCTTATGCAAGAACCCCTATTGTTAACCTAGATGGAAAACACTTTTCTAGCTGGCATTTTACATCATTTTTTAAAAAATAACAAATCTACTGCTGAGCACGAACATACAGCTAAAAATTTCAATTGCATTGGCATCGTCCACCGAAACATTTCCTGTGAACTAATTATCTCCTCATTCCTTCCACTAAAAATCTGAAAAGCCCCAAGGTTTTTTAAGCATTTCTTGCTTAGACCACAGCTGGCTACAAGGTCAGGCCCTGCTGGGCTGCGTTTGGCAGCGTGGGCAGAGGCAAAAGTGGCCAAGTGCTTCCAAGGCCACATTTCCTGCCTGCTCCTGCCTAAAAGGGAAACTTTGTGAGAGGACAGAAGTGCCAGCTGCAGGCTGCTGGTGCTGCCCAGGGCAGGGAGGAGACGCTGCCAGAGGGGCACAAGGCAGGCAGGGCTGCCCCTCTGCACCTGGGGACAACATCTGGCTGCAGGACAAACAGATGTGCAGGCAGCTGGGGACAACATCTGGCTGCAGGAGAAACAGATGTGCAGGCAGATGGGGAGAACATCTGGCTGCAGGACAAACAGCTGTGCAGGCAGCTGGGGACAACATCTGGCTGCAGGAGAAACAGATGTGCGGGCACCTGGGGAGAACATCTGGCTGCAGGAGAAACAGCTGTGCAAGCAGCTGGGGAGAACATCTGGCTGCAGGACAAACACCTGTGCAGAGACCTGGGGACAGCATCTGGTTCTGAGAGAAATACCTGTGGGAGAACATGTGGGGAGAAATCCTATGACAAGGGAAACAGCTGTGGGAGAACATCTGGTTCTGAGAGAAACACCTGTGGGAGAACACCTGGGGAGAAATTCCAAGAGAAAACTGGGAGAATGGAGAAAAGAGCTGCAGCAGAGGAGCCACTCTGGGCCCTCTCAACCTCCCCCACTCTGTCATTCCAGAATAGCACCAGCTCAAGAATATTTCTTCCCAATTTCACGTCTAAACTTGTTGTAGGTGACTCAGGAGCTGCTTTATGTAAGTTATTGATCTGGGGTCTATCAGCTGCTAAAAATTCCTGTCTGCCACTGGTGAGTGAGAAAATCTACTCAGCTATCACAGCTGGAGGGCAGCTGACCTGGCTCTTAATTAACATTCCCAGTTTCTATTAATTTCATCATCTCCAGCCCTGGTGGTGATGTCACACTGGAGCAACAGTGACCCAGCTCCAGGTGACACTGCCCAGGCACTTTCCTGTTGCATTAATAATGGACATTTTCTGTACCCACCACCCCCTGGCAGCTGTAGTGGGATTTTGCTTCTCAAATCCCTTCTGCCCCCCTTCCCACCCTCTGCTTTCCCTGCCCTGCCCCTGGAGTTACCCAGGACAAGCAGAGGTGCTCAGCAGAGGGGGTTCCAGGCTGCTTTCCTCTTTTCTTTACTGTTTACATGCCAGGTTGTTATTCTGGGGTCTCTGTGGGTGCTGAATGCTCTGGTTTGTCACCTCAGTGCCATCTCTTCCACATCAAATTGGACCCAAGAGTTCATAATTTCCTCCTAAATTTTATTCTGAAAACAAAAAGAAAGAATCTGAACTAAGCCCAAGCCCTTTCTGCTCCCTGAGAATGAAATATTGATAATAAACACTGCCTTACAAAAGACTGCCATGTTCATCAGCACAGTTCCTCTACAAGTAAAGTGAAGACAAAACAGAATTATAAATGCTCATGTAACTTCTGCCTGCACTGCATTTTCCTGTCACGAGCATTTAGAAACATTTCACCCCTGACAAAACCAGAATTAAACAGCTCTGGGCCTCATTGCATCAGTGTGAACTGCTTCACACCAGCTTTTAGAATCAATTATTTTGGCATAAAAAAACATAAAAGATGTGTGCGTTTTTCTTCAATTCTTTAAATAGCTTTTAGTGTTATTTCCATGGAAACCACTTACAAGCACATGCCTGATGTTTGTGGGTTCAAGCATCATCCAGGAACTCCAGATGCCAAAGGCTGCATCAATAAGCTGAATTCCTAAGTGCCATTCCCAGCAAACGATGCACACTGGTGTTTGTTTACTTTACAAAAGTAGAAAACTGAGCTGTTTAACCCAGAGAAGTTTAAAGCAGACAAGGTATATTTTAGGCCTTTTTCTCCAGTACAATTACTTTGCCTGCAATACTGTCAGAGGCAGCTGAAGGCTTTTCAAACAACAGGTAAAATTGGGTTTTGTAACACCCAAAGAGGAATTTGTCCTTTTCAGGCCAGCAAAATTCATTCCCACATTGGCAGCAGCAGAACTTCTCCCAAACCAAAGCCTCGTGGTGAATGTCACATCCATTAAAACCTGATTATTCCACAAACTCAGAACAAAGCAGGCAGCACCAGAGAAAGCTGAGGGTTTCTGGCTATTAGCAACATCTTCTGTTTTTCAAGGGTTTAATACATCTGACACCCAATTAGAAGGAAAATATTCTCCCAATTTATTGTTTTTCTTAATTATCTTGAAAGCATTTCTGGAAGGCAAGTGACCAATTAGTCTGTGGGGTGAGACACCACAGAAACCACTTGGGGTTTCCACGGGGCTGGATCTGCTGTTGTGGCAGGCTGGTAATTAAGGCACAGATCACTCTGATTTACATCCATTTTATAATTGCAACACTACTCATGTCACTGAGCTGCACCCAGCTAAAACAAGAGGGCTTGCAGCTTGAGCTCCTTTAGGAGCTTTTGGAATTGGGTTATTTTTTAGGATTTATCCTGGCTTCTGGAGAAAGAAGATTTGTTCACAGACAGCTTTTCCTCTAACCTTCCCCTTCCACTTTTTCTCTTTCTTCTTTGCTTTGAATGCTTAATAACTTTTGGACAACATTCAAGGTCCTTATAGCTTTCAAAATTTAGCTCTCCGTTCTGAATCCCTTTTTAATTTCACATTACTCTATCTCCTTGCTCTTCTTCCCCATTTTAACCACTCTAGGATCACAAAAGTGTAATTAAGAATTTACCTCAGCAAGTTCAAGCGAGTAGCCTGTGACAAACCAATAAAGTTGCTAAATCCATCAATAATAAGTGAATTCTCATGCACTATCCCATAGGATAAAAAAAATTAATGAATAATGTGTTACTTGTTATTAATAAGAAATAATGAATAACAGGATATTGGGATGAAATTCCTCCCTGGCAGGGTGGGCAGGCCCTGGCACAGGGTGCCCAGAGCAGCTGTGGCTGCCCCTGGATCCCTGGCAGTGCCCAGAGCCAGGCTGGACAGGGCTTGGAGCAGCCTGGGACAGTGGGAGGTGTCCCTGCCATGGCAGGNGTGATTCCCTGATATTCCCAGCAGAACTGCCCATACTCAGCAGGGGCTCCAGGCTGAGCCCAAGCAGGTTGAGCTCCCATCACCAAAATGTTCTTTAGGCCTTCCCAAGGATCCAACCCCTGCTGTCCGTGCACACCCAGCCGAGGCACGGCAAGCCTTGCTCCCAACAAGGAATAATGAACGAGGAGTGAGGGCTGCCCCGTCCCAGCCCCTGGCACAGCCCCGAGGGCAATGTCCAGCCCTGTTCCAGGGCAGTGGCTGCACCGTGGCTGCTGCAGGAGCCCCTTCCCTCCAGCCTGGTTTTAAACCCAGCACCGAGTCATAAATTCACTTCATGAGGCTGCTCCCCAAACGAGCCAGCTGTGAAAAGCCAGCAGTGCCATCCATTGACTGAAGGATGTAAGGCAGGGCAGAAATACCCGGCATCATCCCTCCACTGCCTCCCTGCTAGTGCAGGGAATTTGGCAAAGCCTTTCTGACTGGAGTCTGCTCTCCAACAAGTTCCTGCCATGCCTGTTCTCAAGCTGTCAGGTGTGTTAAAAGATTTCACGGATACAGACAGAGCATCTCTGTCACACCCATCGTGAGGGATGTGCCAGGGTCACAGGGAGAGCACAGCACAGGGTGGTCACTCCCAGAGCCACAGAACGGGCTCTTTCCTCCTCCTGAGATCGTACAACAAGCAGCACCTACAGCAAGGTCAGAACCTGGCACTCCTGGCACTGTAACACAGCTGGGAACGGGACATCACATGCCCAGAGCCCCACAAAAGGTACCTGGGTTTGTAAGACCTCAAAGCTGACAACCTCAGACACAATGACTCTGTTTATAGTGGTTTTACTTCACCAATTCACACTTGAACACTTTTACAAATGATAGGTTAGATGCCTTAAAAGAATGTTCCCTATTGTTAAATGTTAGAAAGATCAGCAGCCACTAAAGCTGTTTATAGCTGTGGCTGTAATTGACATTGTTCCCTAGTTATGGGCTCATTAAAAACTACTCACATCATGAAATGCCTGTAAAGATGCAATATTATCACTATTTAAAATTCGGTCATTCAAGTAGTTACAATTCTTGGTGTATCTCAAATTCTGTCTGAAAAGTTGACACCAAAAGAAGGCACCTGACCTGCTGCTGTCAGGAAACTCAGAATCAGAGGAACATGGGATGCTTTGGGTTGGAACAAAGTTCCATGGGCAGGGACACCTCCCACTGTCCCAGGCTGCTCCAAACCCATCCAGCCTGGCCCTGGGCACTGCCAGGGATCCAGGGGCAGCCACAGCTGCTCTGGGCACCCTGTGCACCTCCCTCCCAGGCAAGACAGTATTTCCAATATCCCACTAACCCTCCTCTCCATCAGATGCAAGAGATGCAAGCACGGGCACCTCCCCTGCTCTCCTCTCCATCAGATGCAAGAGATGCAAGCACGGGCACCTCCCCTGCTCTCCTCTCCAGCAGATGCAAGAGATGCAAGCACGGGCACCTCCCCTGCCCTCCTCTCCAGCAGATGCAAGAGATGCAAGCACGGGCATCTCCTCTCCATCAGATGCAAGAGATGCAAGCACGGGCACCTCCCCTTCTGCAAACCGCCCTCGCTGCTGGTTCTGCTGAGATGTGCGCATCCCTCGGTCCCTCTGTCCTGCCCCAGGGAGGTCCCGGTGTGTCCCAGCAGGACCTGCAGTGCAGAGCAGAGCTGTGTGTGTGTGTTCCCCCCGAGCACACAGCCTGTGCATCACTCCTGTCCCTCCTCCCCAAGGCCGTGTCCCAGCGCAGACACCTGCAAGATGCGGCGACAATTTCCAGTCACCTCGGACAAACAGGGGCTAATCACCGCGCCCGGTAATTCGCAGCAGCCTTTTCCGAGCGCTGATTGAATATTGCATTGCGCTGAAGCGTTCGACCGGAGTTTCATTACGGCATTATGCAGCGAGAGGCGGAAAAAGAGGGAATCTGGCCTTGGCTGTTACTTGTTCCGTCTAAATGGACTGAAAATTGGCTTTACGGCAATATCGGTAAGGAGCAAAGGGCAGGAAAGTCTGCCCTTGGGAATGCGAGGCATGGGCTGCTACAAGAGGATGCTATCAAACATTTACACAGCTTTCAAGCCTGAAGGGGAAGAGAACAACTGGCTTTTATACCGTGAAAACAATTTGAAATTGCTGAACATTTAGAAGAACAAATACAAACCACATAGAATGGTTTGGGTAGGAGGGGGTTTTAAGATCATCCAGTTCCACCGCGGACAGGGAGGGACACCTCCCAATATCCCAGGCTGCTTCAAGCCCTGTCCAACCTGGCCTTGGACAATCTCTTCCCTAATTGCCTGGAACATCTCTTGCCTAATTTTTCAGAAGTTCTCATGAAGCTAAATTATCATCAGTAGTGAGAGTAATAAAAAAATTAAATCTAAATAAGAATTTCTTAAATTTAAAGAAGAATCTCTGTGCGAATTTGAAAGTCCACGGGAATCAGAGGAGGTGTGACACGTGGAGGAGGCAAAGCAGTTTAAACACTCAGCCCCCAAATTTGGCCCCGGGATTTTTCACTTCACAAAATACCACTTTGCCCATGTTAGTGGCAGCAGATGTTAGACAGAACTCAGCAAACAGCATCATTTGCAGCCTCTCTGTGTTTGGTTATCAGCACAAGACACTGCACTTTTGCTGGGCTTCATCTGCAGTAGAAGTTTGAAAGCTCTTTTCTAAAGGTGCAGGTCTGGAGCAGACACCTCTCCTCAGAGTGGGCTGCACTGAATGACAAATAGAGTGGGCTGTACTGAATGATAAATAAATAACCATCAAAAGTCTTCTCCAAATGCCAATCCCCAGGTACAGGAATGACTGTTTGCACTCCTCTGCAACATAAATATCAGTCTAAGGGTAGAAGATGATAAATTCCTCACAGCCATGAGTTATGCAAACTTTGCTGGGTACCAAAAAAGATGAGTTTATGTTAAAGCCTGTGTTCCAATGGGGAATGGGTCCACAGGACAGCAATTATTGTTCCCCCAACGTGAGCCAGGTGAATGATTACAGCAAGGTGAGAGCTGCCAGTGCTGCTGTGCCAGGAGTTCTGTGTGCCCTCAGAGCTCCCAGGTCACAAGGAGCTGTTTGGACACGGAGCTGAGCCATCCCGTTAGGGTGACACTCAGTGGGTGCCAAGGATGAGGTTTCTGCTGTCACTCCTGCAGTTCAGCTGCTCTGGGAGGAAATAACCTCCCTGCTCTGCTGGGCCATCAATCCCACACCCGGCAGGACGTAATGTGAGCTCACACACACCCAAAAGGCTGCACATCACACCAGCCAAATGGAAAAACGCCTCATCAGAGGAGCACTGGGGAGGATCTTGTGGAGAGGAGAATTAATGCTGCTGGCTTGTGTCAACCAAGGTGGTGGAAAATATACCAAGTTTATTTTTTAAAAAATTTTATAACTTTAGTCAGTTTTCATAGAATCACAGAATGAACGAGGTTGGAAAAGACTTTTGGTGTCATCAAGTCCAACCTATGCTCGCTTTTACCCCGGGGGAAGGGAATTAGAGCTTCTTCCCATGGGCATTGCCTCAACAGACCGGGAGCAGCACAGAAGACACTCAGGATAACACCCATCAAAGGCTATTAATGAACCAGCAACTCCAAACAACACCCCTGGGGTGGTGGGAGACACCTGGTCTGGGAAGAAGAGATAAGAATGAAGAAGAGATAAGAATGAAGAACAGATAAGAATGAGGATCCCCATCAGAAGCGATCTGAAACCAAGAGGAAACCAAACATGAAGAGCTATATAACTTGGAACCAATGAATATTAAACCAGTGAACACTGAACCAATGAATCTCTGTGTGTTTTAACTGCATAAAATTGGTGAAAAATCCAGTAAAATCCACGTGTCACAGAATTATTTTCTCTGCGTGCCTGGAGTATGTGTAGATGAGATGATTTCTGTGGTACATCCTGGCTAGAACAACATCCTGGCCAGAAATAAAGTAATGCCTTGGTTCTTTAGCACTAAAAATATTGTTGGAGGGTTTTTGTTTTTCCTGCAGCTTCGGTGACAAAGGACAAGGATGCTGAAAGAATTTTGCTTCCTCCCCAGAAAGGGAGCGAGCCTCACTGCTCAGCAGCACCAGTCTGCTCCCTCACAGGGAATCAGCAGCAGTATGGATATTCTCACTTCTATTTTCTTCTGTTTTGACTTTACACCTCCTCTTGCCCAGCCAGACTAAGGGATTAAACAGCAAGACCCGCTGAGTAGGGGAAATTCCCCTTTGTGCAGAGGCTCCCATGAGTCACCACATAAATTGCCCGATTTAGGAGGATTTGAGTGGAACTCACAGTTCCCTTTGCTTGGACAATCACAGATTCCCAGAAATCTCCAGGACTGGCCCACACAGCCCCATTCTTCAAGGATTTCCAGGTAAATGAAACAAGTAATTCCTTCTTTGCTGTCCTGTTTGGAAATTTTTCTTAGCCTGAAATCCTCTCAAAGATGAAAATACCTGGGCTGGCTTTTGTTGGATTTAGTAATCCTAGCACTGCAGTCTTCTCTTATTTGAATAGAAGGTACCAATATTTAATGACTTTCTATGGGTTTTGCTTGAGAAGCAGGATGTCCCTGCAAGCTGATTGTATTTGCTCGAGGATCCGTGACCCAGAACTTCACTAATAAATATATTTATCAACTGCATATGGATATTCCTTTCCTGCTAGCATTTTTTATTCTTCTTCACCTTATCAACTTGCCCCATTATCTCATCTTCATGATTCAAACACTCTTGGAACATGATGTGAAAAAGCCAATGTACTAAAGAACAGGGCCACTTAAAACTAGTTCACATGCCATGCCCTTAATTTACTGTAATATGAAAAAATTTACCTTTCCTTCTGTTCTAAATGAGATTCATGACCAGTTCGCAGCTCCTCTCATTACATTTATATGCATGACATTACTACATTTGTAATAATGCTAAATGACACAGCTTCCAGCACGGAGGAGAAATTGCCTCCCACTCTCACACAGGAACCAATTCCTACGTGTCCATTAGAAGGCATTAGAGTTTGGTACCAGCACATTCACAATCCCTGAATTATCTGTGGATTAGATCATTTGAAAAATGTGTAATGAATCTTCTCTCGTGCAATTTAGAAAACTTAGCAGACTTCTAAGATTTCTTCATCATCAAAACATCCTTGTGGTTTGGCTAAGAGATTCTCCCAAGATGTTACTGAATTACTGATCACATTTATCCCTGCAAGTGGATTTAACTCCAAAACCAGCTCATTGCAGAGTCCCACAGGCATCGGTGGTTGCATTTAGTTTGGACTCCCAGCAAACCACAGATTGAACAACTCTGCATCCTGGATCCCTGCTTGCAGAAATTGTACATTAGAGCACACTTCAGTTTTGTCACTGTTCTGACAGTGCTGTCAAACCAAGAGAGATTTTGACATCAGAAAGTCAAATTATGGAAGGGAAATTGTTATCTAAGAGGTTTATAATAGATACCTTGATGAAGAGTACCCCCTATGTTACTACATTATGCACACTCTGACATAAAACATGACAAACCTTTCTGACAAATTATAGAGAATGGTCATTATGGAAAAGTCTTTGCCTCACAGGAACTCAAATGCATCTCCTGATGACATTATACCTACTGCCTCTTCAACAGCTCTCAGCTCAATTCCCAGCTTTCCTCTTACTGATGATAAACAGTGACTGCAATAACACAAATAACACAAAACCAGAGCAGCACTCTCTGGCTGCTGGAAAATTGCAAATGGAAAATAAGAGCATATCTACGTAGAGACAGGCAGAGAGATGGAACAGGGGTTCAGACAGAGCACGAATGTAGCAGATAAAGTGCGTCAGTAATTTAGGTTTATTTTTAAAGAACACATCCCTGAGCCATCTGGGATTGGGGTTCACATCTCCACACCCCATGCTCTTGTTTCAGGACTGCAGAAGACACTGTTGAGATCTGGGTATTTTTTAGCATTTTCCAGCACCCCTTTTTTTCAGTTTATCTTATATTTAGTGTAGACACCAAAACATTTTGAGATGTGTTTGTAAATATGTGTGTCTCTGCAGAAGCCTTTTTTTTTTTTGAGCTGTTTCTGGAAGCTGTACCTTCTCCCCTTTGTTTTAGTTACAATGAGCAGGACAGAGCTAATGTCTTTTTCCCTGCACTTATAAACCATCTTCACATTAAGGTGCCTCCAGCCTGGGTGTTTGCTCCTTTTTCACTGGGCATATATCACTGGGTGTTTATCATATTGTCCCTTCCTGCTTCCAAGCAAAACCTCCCACTGAGATGTGGAGGCAGCAGACAGCCAGGCTGTGCCTATACAACTGCCAGCCCTAATGCCTTCATGCCTCATTAAGTGACCTCCTGCTCTTTTCTGCACTTGCCCAGGATTTTTGGATGTCCAGCAGCAGCAACACATCTGTCACAGGAGAGCATCCCTGTGCTGCCTGTCCCACAAGGGCTCTGATGGATGTGCCAGACACACACAGGGGACTGCCCAGTGTCCCTGTGCAGAGCCCAGAGCTGCCACTGACACCTCCTTTATTGAGAACAGAATTAACTCTTGAGTTTTTTTATTATTCAGGAAGAAAAAGGATAGAGCTGTAGTGTGCTCTGCTCAGAGCACTGCCGTGCCAACATCATCTGTCTGCTCGGGTGGTGGTGTTGTGTAAACAGCCACAGAAAGCACACAGCAAACTGCTTTGGAGCAGAAATAAACATTGAAATTGTGTTCTGAGGAACTGTTCTTCTCCAAAGCATTCAGAGAGGGGCTGGATTAATGAAGCAAGAACTACAAGCAGTGTAAAGCCCTGGAACTGGCAGTGCTGTTGAGACAGAGATTGTTTCAATACAAGCAAAGCTCTCTGCCTCCCTTCCCCTGAGATCCTCCCTGAAACCCATGTGTTGTGTGGTGCCTTGCACCCGACAGCAGCCACTCACCAGCCCTGCAGCACTGCTGCTGTCCTGTGCAGCTCTGCTCCCTGCTCCTGAACTGGAGGTTCCTCTGGAAGGAATCCATCCTATTTATCCCACACAGCTCTCCCATTGTCCTCAGGGTCCTGTGCTCACAGGGCTGCAGAAACACAGCGAGCCTGAAGAGGAAAGGCTTTGCAGATGGGAGAGAGCAGGATTGTATTGCTTGGGATGCAGTGTCAGGGATATTCACCTTTCATCCTGCCATCAGCAGCTGTGCCTTTTCCTGAAAAAATGCAGGGATGGAACCCTTGTGATCACAGTTGTGAGGGCACAAGTTTGCTGGCAGCTCCTGGTTGTGTCGGGTGGTCAAGCACCAGAGGAATGGGATGGCATCCACAGGGACCTGGACAGGCTTCAGGGGTGGGACTGTGCCAACCTGGTGAAGTTCAGCAAGGCCACCTGCAAGGTGCTGCACCTGTGACAGGACCTGGGAAACGGCTGGAGCTGTGCCAGGGAGGGTTAGGTTGGATTTTGGGAGAAGGTTGTTCTCTCAGAGGGTGCTGGGCACTGCCCAGGGAATGGGCACGGCCCCGAGGCTGCCAGAGCTCCAGGAGCCTTGGGACAGCGCTGCCAGGGATGCACAGATTGGGAGAGGTGGGGTGTGAATTTTGCTTCTCTACATTTGAAGCCATCCCCTCTTACCCTGTCACTCCAATTCCTGAGGAATTATCCCCTCATTTCCTGGGGATCGTGGGTGCGCAGAGCCAGGAGCAGGACTGCCTCATCCTTGTGGGTGCAGTCCAGCTCAGGACACTCTGTAGCTCTGTGAGTATTTATAAGTGCCTGGAGCGACATGACGAGGGGAAATGACTTAAAATGAAAGAGGGAAGGATTAGACTGGATTGCGTGTGAGGGCGGGGAGGCCCCGGCACATGTCGCCGACAGAAGCAGCGCCAGGCCGGCCACGAAGGCCGCTCCCGCCGCGCCTCAGCAAGGCGAACGCNCGCCAAGGTACGTGAGGGCTCAGGGGCCGCCTGCGAAACGCCCTCATAGCGAGGTGTTCCTCTGCTTTTTGGGGGTGTCTTAAGGTTTTGGTTTTTGGTTTTGGTTTGGTTTTTTTTGTGGAGGTGTCTTCGCCCCCCCTCCTATCCCCGTGGGATCAGTAAATCGTGTTTATCCCGCGTTTCTGTGGTTTGCACCTGCTGGTGGGCGCGTTGTCCCTCGGAGCTTTCTGCGCTTTAATTTCTACAGAGTGATTGCTGCTGCCTCGTTGCGAGGTGTCACGGGGTGTTTTAGATGTGTTTTCATGCTTTAAATCGTCTGAATGATGCCAATAAAATCTTTTTTTAGCTGAAATCTTGTCACAGAGCGGCATGGAAATAGGCAGCAGCTTTACTTGCTAAGCTGGACATTATTCTGTACGTGACTGCCCTGGGTACTCCAAACAATATCGGTTGAAGTGGTTCTTTCTTTACACTTAAAGATTGCTTTGAGATATGCTCTAGTATGAACTTCTGCACTTGAAATGTACCCAAATAAAAAATCTATCCATGACTTCTACTGTGGCAAACATTTTCAGTGCTCTTGGGTCTTGACACCAGCCCCGAAGTTGTTGTCTACGCCGTGACAACAGAGTTGCTTGCTGCTGTCAACAGCTGCAGTTCTTCCTTTGATGGTGGTTTATAGAATTTAAACATTGGATTTCTTCCATCAGCGAGCTGTTATTAAGTGGTACAAGGTGGGCTTCCAGTGCCACTGGCTGCTTAGCCCTGGAGCAAGCTGTGCTCCAAGGATTCACAGGGTAAAGCCGAGCAGTGGGTGGAAGCCAATAGCTCTCACACCTCAGTCTCATGGCTCCAGCAATCTGTGGGAGTGCCTTGGCACGCATTTGGATCAGATAATCTGGTTTTAATTATGATGCCTGAGTTGTGTAAGAATTTACACCAAGTTCAGTGCATTCCTTTGACGGGAATAGTTGGGAGAAGGGAGCTTGTCTGGGCTCTGCCACAGCATCTGCTGTGCTGATGTGGAAAAGTGAGTTACTGTCTTCCCAAATCACTCTGCGTGCAAGACACTTCTTTCATTATTTCAGCTGACTGTAATATGATCTTGTGTGTAATGCTAAGAAATGCTTTTAATTGTTTTCTTTTCAGGATGCAGCTGAACCCCTCAGAAAGACAGCCACTGATCCCAGCTCTGAAAACACGAAACTCAACAAATCCCAGCAGCTGAAAAAAGTTTTTAAAGAATATGGTGCTGTTGGGGTTTCTTTCCATGTTGGAATTTCCTTAGTGTCTCTGGGAATCTTCTACCTGGCTGTGTCAAGGTGAGGTTTGTACAGCTGTCTGTCACCTCTAGGTAGTGGTAAGAGTAAAATACATTTACCATTGTGCTTATCTCTGGCAGGAGACAGGCACTTTATGCCTATTGGATCTATAGTTCCCTCCTGAATTTTGAGTATGGATGGGTTCATAAATGGACCTGATCTCTCATCAGGCATGAGACAAGAGAGTTTTACATGGGCATTTTGGTCATCAGCAGGGAAAACAGCAGCCACAGCACCAACATAACTGACCAGGCAGAAAATGTATTTGTTTTGCAGATAGCTTTTGTTCTTGCTTGGTCTGGAGAGATAGAGCCATGCAAAATGCTGGGGCTTAGAGATAAATGTATGAACTTATTCTTCTGGGAGTTGAACACAGTTTGTGCAGTTGAACTGCAGAAAATAACAGCCACTAGAACAGGATTAGAGTGAAAATGTGAGAGAGCAGTGCAGGAGTCAGGTGGGGAATTGTGTGTGTGGCTTTGTGGGAGTGCACCAGTTACATGAGGTATTCCAGCTGAGGAGACAGGGGAATGTGTTGTTACCCCAAACGTTCCCTGCTGCTTCTTCCTGACTCCAGTGGGAATTTGTGAATGCCTGATTTCTCCTGTTTACTGCATTGTGGCACAGGGTGACAACATTTTTTTCCTTTAGGTATGGTTGAATCCCTGATGAAATCTGCTATGTCTGTATAAATGAATTTAGTGGATAATGCCCATTTGAGATCCTGAACACTTCACTTCCTTAGATAATTTGTCATTTTGTACAGTTGTGTCAGAACACTAAGCCTAACAAGTACCTCCTCTGGTTTGCATCGGTCTGTGCTTAGGTGATAAATAAGGCACAGAATAGAGTTTAATGTCAAATTTGAAGGTGAAATTCCAACACAAATACATGGTAACTTTTTAAAGAATTACAGAGAAACTGTATCTCTAAAGGCTGAGCAGGAACTGTGACACGATTCAGTGAACAAAGGAGCAGCACTTGATATTTTTTAGCTTACCCTAGCACGGCGTGCCCTGTTTCCACAGCAGTGTGCCCATGAGCACAGCCCTGCTCTGCCTGCATTTCCCTAACACTGTGTGCTCATGAGCACACCATGTTAAGGAAACCCAGCCTGAGCAGGGCTGTGCTCATGGGCACACCATGCTAAGGAAACCCAGCCTGAGCAGGGCTGTGCTCATGGGCACACCATGCTAAGGAAACCCAGCCTGAGCAGGGCTGTGCTCATGAGCACAGCCCTGCTCAGGCTGGGTTTCCTTAGCATGGTGTGCCCATGAGCACAGTCCTGCTCAGGCTGGGTTTCCTTAACATGGTGTGCTCATGAGCACAGCCCTGCTCAGGCTGTTTCCCTAACCCCGTGTGTGCCCTGTTCCCGCAGCGGTGTGGACATGAGCGCTCTCCTGCTGCGCCTGGGATTCAGCGAGGCGTCGCTGCAGTCGCGGATGGCGGCTGGCACCAGCACCTTTGTGCTGGCCTACGCCGTGCACAAGCTCTTCGCCCCCGTGCGCATCAGCATCACCGTGGTGTCCGTGCCCTTCCTCGTGCGCTACTGCCGCAAGGTCGGCTTCTTCAAACCGCCCGCCTCCAGCCCCTGAGCCCCTCCGGCCTCGCCGCCCTCCACGCAGCTCTTCAGGGGAAAAGTCTCTTTAAGAGATTTCCTCGGGTTCAGGTTGATCTCCTCTTGCGTTTCTTACTTGTTCTTTCAGGTAAATGTCACTGTGAAAAGCGCTGTCCTTTGTCTCCTTTCCCTTCTGTCACTTAGGAAAAGCCTGTTCAAATGGGATCTGGTTTGCGCTTCAGGTGGGAATGTCAGTGCTTGACAACGAGCACGGTGCCGGGTCTTTTTAATCCAGCTTTTTGAGCCTTCATTTTTTTCTTTTCAAAACAGTCATAGCACTCATTTATTACTGTGTAGCTGAGAAACTGTGAGATTCTCTTTGCAGCAGAACAAACATCTCACTCCCTGGGTAGTTCTCTTGATAATGCTACCTGTTGGAATCTAAACTGGCAGGTGGGTGTTTCTTTTGCTAGAAGAGGCTTTTATTGTAGCCCTTCTTGCACTACAACACAGGCACTGAACTCACTTCAGTAGCTGTACCCTTATGATTAATTATTGCAGTCATAATTGGTTTAATTACAGTAGGTGAAATACAGTTCTGAAATGATGTGCAGTGCTTCCATAGTCCAAGATTTTATTGTTTGAGAATGTGCTGGCTGGGACACAGCCTTGCTAAAGTCCTTTTGTCTTTTAAATGTCTATAGACTCAGAAGAAATCCTGAGTCTACTGAAATCAATGGCACCAGAATTACCTATGGGAACATAATCCAAACAGCATCAAGGCAGAGAGAAGCTGGGGGGGTTAATAATCTGAGATCTGGCTTTGTACTGGAAACACTTTTTCTTTAATCTTTAAACTAACCCCAACAGCTTTCTTCTCCTGAGGGTGAAGCTCAAATCTGCACCTGAAGTCCAAACATTCCAATTCCCAGCTTCCCAGGAGGAATTCCTGTGCTTTGGGCTGACTGGTGAATGTAGCAGTGGGGGGTTTTTGCCTTTCCTTATGGGAACAGTGGTTAGAATGTAATTACAGATGTGGCCATCCACATTCCACCTTGCAGTACAGCTGATCCCAGAGCAGATCAATTGGTGTCACCCTGGGGTAAAGGTTTCCTTTGGGCTCAGGCCTGTGCTGCTGAGAGCTGGGGCTGGTTGGGACCTGCTGGCTGCTCTTTGCTAAATTACCTTTGTGCCTGCACTTACCCCAAAGTGGCACTGCCAGATCTGCTCGTACAGAACTCTGATTTAAGTAAAAGAGCAAGAAAATACCCTGATGCTTTGCATTTTTGCTAAAATTTAGTGAATAGAGAGGAAGGAAGCATGGAGTTTTGATGAGAGTTGGCTGAAGGAAGAAAGGAGGAGCAAATAAGTTCTTTTTAGGAGCAGCCTCCTGTCTCCCCTGAGCCAGAACATTAAATTGCACCTTAACTCCTTCCCCCCACAGAAAGTTCCAGGTTTCATATGGACCAAGGATAAGAATTCCAAAATAACTCTAAGGCAGCCTTGTTTACTTTAGCTAGAACAATTTCTGAGAAGGAATCTTCAAAGTTTTGTTTTCAAAATCATATGTAAAGCTGAAATAATTTAAAATAAATGTACCTAGAAGTCAGTAGAAGGCACCAGCACTAAACTAGAGTTTTCTTGGTGTAAAGAAACAGCTTCATATAAATTATGGCCAGAATTGTGATTACTTATGGGGTTGTATAAACTACTGGCAGTTTGTTTAGATGAAATTTTTTTGCAAAGTCTATTTTAAATTAATTCAAGAATATATTTTCAATTCTGGAATCCTTGCTTGTAGAAGGATCATTTTTAAAAATTGTTTGTAAAAGAGCAAAGTCTTATTCTAAAGAGACAATAAATTGCTTTCTCTTAGTTTGCTTGAAGTGTTTTACTGGAAAAGAGTTTGTCTTGATTTTGATGGCAAGGAGCCTGACCCTTGGTGCCTTTTAGGGAATGTCTTATAAACATCTAATGATGTTACTTGCTGAAAGTACTTCTGAGAGAAAGGGCTGGAAACTGTTATCAGATGGGAGATCTTTGAATAAATTAATTGGAAAAAGGACAGAGCTCTCAATAAACCAAGCAGGTTAAGTAGCAACACATTTGGTATTTACCTTGTAATCCTAATTTGGGGTGGTGGGATGGTGAATGACTGCGTGGTACCAGCACTTTGAGCTTCCTTTTTGACAGATGTGGGAATTGAACTTTGGGAATTCACCTCCAGGACCAGGAGTTCAGCAGTGCCACAAGGAACCTCACCCTGCTGGGTGCTCTAGAACATCTTTATTTTACAAATCGAGTGCTCACATTTAAAACTAGAGACAAAACGAGTTGCCACATCATTTTTAGAACATTTGAAAAAGGCATTCACCTCTCTCAGTTTGAGGTTACACCACAGGTAAGGCACCCTGAGCAGCCCAGGGAGGGAGGAGCAGGCATCTCCAGGATATTGCACTGTTCCATAAGCCAGAACAAACTTTGTGGTGGAACAAAGAACCATTTTCAGCACAAGAGCCTCCAACAGCTTCATACTTACAAAATCAGCAAACCTGGCCCACGTGGAACTGATTTCAAGTACATTAAATATTCCACAAGCTCCAGCTAGAAGTCAAATAATTTTATGCTGCAATTATGAGTTTAAGACATCAGCCAACCCAAGGATTTGCATCCCAATTGCCACTAGATTCCAAGACCTGTTTCTCCTATTTGTAAGCATTACAGTAGTCACAGAAGTCCCAGAACAAGGCTCTTCTTGTTGCTCCCACAAGTCACCCTCCTGAGGCTATGTTTTGGATGGGGCAGCAGCATCACTCTTCCTGCTGCTGGGAATCTTGGTGGAGTTTGCTGTGATCCAGGGGTGGAGCAGCACATCCTTCAGGGGCAGGCGATGGAAGGGGTTGTGCTTCAGGAGCTTGGAGATCAAATCCCTCGCGCCTTCCGTTACAAAGGGAGGAAACTTGAATTCCACCTAGGGAAGAAAGGACATTAAAAATGATGCAGAAGTTCTTTAGCAATAACCAATTGATAGAACCAAAGGGCTCTACTCAACCTCCAAGTTACACCTTGAAAACTGTGCCAGCCTTGCAGGCTGTGCTCCTTCTGCCTACTGAGAGGAGATCAACTCATTTCATTATAACCCTGAACAAGCTTCTGACTGCTGGTGAAAATATTTGTATATTACTGTGTTTGTTTTCATTATGCTTCAAACTGAAGTTTGCTGAAACCTTTCTAGAACTAAAAGCATGAACCAGCTAATCCAGATAAGCACTGGCACTTACCCTGGAAATAGCTCTGTAAGTTTCTTGATGGCTTTGTGTTTCAAAAGGTGGTTTCCCTACGAGGAATTCATAGCACAGAACTCCCAGGCTCCAAATATCCACCTTTTCATCATGTGTTCTTCCCTCAATCATTTCAGGAGGCAGGTAGTCAAGTGTCCCACAGAGAGTTGTTCTCCTGAAGAAAAGTCCAAGTTAATTATTGATTAAGATAATTAGAGGATCTATTTCAAGAGCCAGATAAGAACTAATGCTGGCCATCATCTGTACCTCAGTGCAGTCCCCCTGAATGGACTCAGCACCACCAGAACAGCTGGGAGAGAAAAGCCAGCAGGACATTTTCTGCTTCTCCTGAAAGTATTTCAGTCCCTGCACCCAGTCTTAGCTCCTTTCTTCACCCCACTTGCTAGAATAAATCTGTTCCTCCCTTGTCAGGTGCCATTTCCCACTCTCTAAGAAATAACCAAAGTTACCAGTGTAAAGTTTGAGTCCAAGTGCAGGTTTGTCATCTCAGGGACCACAGTAACCCTACAGCAGCCTCCCTGTCAGGGTCACCAAGGTTTGGAGTAAAAACCATGATAAAAACCATGACATTCCTCTGTCACAGCTGCCTGTTAGGACTCTGCTGTAGCAGCCTTTTCCCCAGTATTTCAAGAATTTCCCTCGTACCTCCCCTCCCACAACTGTGGGACACAAAAACTGACCCTACAGTCTGAGCTCTCACCTAGAGGATGGAGCATGCACAGACCACCCAAAGTCAGCAATCTTTAACTCTCCATTTGATCCAAGCAGCAAGTTCTCTGGCTTGATGTCCCTGTGGATCACACGCTTGGAGTGACAGTACGAGAGGGCATCTGCAAGTTCTGTGATGTACTGGGAGCACAAAGAACACTCTTTAAGCCACAATCTTTAAGACATTGTCACCTGAGCTCAACTGGCTGCAGCACAGCCTTTTTAAGGCATAATTACAGTTTTAAGTTAAAGCAATTATTCTTTAACCCTTGAAGCCTGGCAATACAGGCTGTGCCTTGCAATATTGGGTAATTCTGAACAGAAATTCCTGCACAGCACTAAGTATTCCCAATTATTCCCTGCCCAGATACCAGCTAAGGAATCTCAGTTCTCCCAGCAGGATACAGAACTCCATCTGAAGGGTTAGATATATCAGATATTGCAGCTACACAGGGGAATGGAGAGGAAGCTGGAACAACCTACAGTAGCAGTTCTTTGCTCATCAAACTTGGTGAGCCTCTGAAGTTCCCTGTAGACTTCTCCACGAGGTGCATGCTCCAGGATCAGGTAGACTCTTGTCACATCATGGAAGTAGCCATATAATCTGAGAATGTTGGGGTGCCTGCAAGGAGATTTCAATGTTCTTCTGAACCAGGAGTTTGTCCAAAACCTTTAATTTCCCTCTCCTGCTTCCCCCTGCCCCCAGTTTCAAGGCAAGCATGGGAATTTCAGCTCATCCATGTTCCTTCAGCTCATAATACACAAAGAAATCTTATCATAAAGAAGAAACCTTATCATAATCAAGGTTACCTTGTTTATTTGAATGCAAACAAAGCAGAGTAGATAGACACTGAACTTTACCTAAGATGAGACTGAATTTCCACTTCCCTTCGTAGTTGATGTTCCACACCAGCTTCCTCAAGTTGTGTTTTAAAGAGTACTTTCAGTGCAAGGATAAATTTGCTCTGCTTTTCACGTGCCAGGTACACATTCCCAAACTTTCCTTTCCCCAGAGGACGACCAATTTCAAAATCATCAAGGGACCATTGCCTTCTGCAAGAGGAAAGTTAAAAGCTCAATAGTTGTGTTGGCTTTTACTCAAATTAACAGTTTATAACATTCCAATTCAAAAGATGCTCAGTGCTCTAAACTACATTTTAGTCTTTAAGAAAACACCAAGAGAATAAAGGCACTGAGATTTTCCAAAAGGAAGTTCTGGAAGCTATTTTCTTCCTTCCTGAAGCTTTTGCAAACACTGCACCAACCACACTACTACAAAATGAAGACTGTTTAGCAAGCTGGGCTCCTTTAAATACTCCTAACTCAGATACATCTCCAGGGCATGGCAAAACAATTTAAAGTTGCCATAAACAAATCCAATTTCATCCCAAATCAGCCTGCTGCCCAGATGATGGAGGCTTGGTTTTCAGGAGTACATCTCGTGACTGGGGCAGCAGCTATCAGTGTTCTTCCAAGGAAAGAGCTGCTCTGCATTTAGCCCAAAGTTTTCTTTAGATTACAGCAAGTCCTTGTTCCTGACAATTATCAGGTCACAGGCAGCTTTCCTTGTGTTGTGTCTGCAAAGTGTGGGAGTCACCAGGCTCCACAGCCGAGGGAACTCCAGCAGAGCTCAATTATCTAGAATTTAGGCATAAAACTTACTTTTTAGTCTCTTCACCTTTCTTTTTGGTCTCTTCAGTTTTCTTATTGGCAGTCTCTTCAGTTTTCTGTTTAGAGGTGCTTTCTGTCTCAGGGTTTTTAGCTGTGGACAGAGAAGGAAATCAATTGAAGAACCAGACCCACCAACACACACAAATCTAACCCCTGTGCATCACCTGAAGCAGCTTTTAGAATCCATTCAATGACAAGCAACCTAGCATAGCTGACTGCTGGGAAAGAAACAGCACTGGCAAAATTTCATTTAAAAAGCTTTCTGAGAATAAAAACCCATGAGTTCCTCCCTCCATCCCAAATAAAAGTATCCTTGTGCACGAATCCTGGGACACCTGTGAGGTCTGAGTGCCAATTACACGAACTCCCAGCTGGCTGCTGAACCCCTGGAAGTTTTTAACACCACATTTGCTGTAGTTGGTTAATGCAGAGAGAAATTCACAAGGATGGTGCAGTAACACCCACGTGCTGCTCTTCTTTTTGGGGGCACAACCAAGAATTCCCTCCAGGCCTGTCCCAGCAGGTTTTAGGAGTACCCTGAGTGTCCCAGCTGTGTAAATCTCCCTCAGTTACCTGGTGCTGCAGCCTGGGGAGGTTTCTCAGTGCTCCTGCCTGCAGCCTGGGGTCTCACAGCCGCCTGCTGGGGCGCTTTGGGTCGGGGCTGCTGCGTGCTTTGGTTGCTGGGCGGTTTTTGGGAGGTGAGCCCAGATTTTTGGGGTTGTGCAGGAACTCTCTGGAAGTTTGCAGGACACAGAACACGTGCTGGAGCTCCACTGGTCAGTGACCGGCTCTGGGCTGGGCGCTGGGACACAGGGACACGTTTGGGGACATCCCCCAGGGGATTTGCCACCTTCAAAGGGAAATGAGAAGGTGTTCAGTGAGCAGCAGCACAGCAGAACCTCCATGGATATGCAGATTATTCAGACAGACCAGAATCTTCATGGATATGCAGATAGACCAGAATCATTATGGATATTCAGAATATGCAGGATGGCAAAACCACACAAAGCACTCGAAAGGAAACATTAACAATCGTGTATTGAGTGGCTGATTAAATGGAAATTTTTCTTATGCTGCTCCAAAAACTTACCAGGCCTATTTGGTTTTATGTAAAGTAGTGAGAATGTGCCTATATTTCTAAATGGAAAAAATAAATAAGCAGGGTGATCTTGAGCACTGCTGCACATCAATAGCGACATTGACACAGTGCTTACTTTTAAAAGCTGTATCTACAATCATTTCATTATATACACTCGCTTTCTCTTTAAAGGCTCTAAAATACTTCAAATGTAAGGAGGATTTCCTCATTTAATAAGAAATGGTAATATTAATGATAATTTCAAAAGTCAGCTCTAGGCTCTGTTTTCTCCAAGAGAAAGCTACTGAGAGATAAATTAGTAATTTGAAACCTGTAACTAATATGTGATGGGGAGAAATGCACCCACCAAGTGAAAACTAAAAGCGCCACTTCCTAAACCGACCAGAATTTTAATGGCAAACTCCCAGGCATCGAGACCAACGACCCAGCAGAGAAAACTGCTCAGGAAGACGAATATAAACCGCGCATTATAATACTTTTATAATACTTTTACCTTTGCAGCGCGGCCGGGATAGGCGGCGTGGTTCTCCTTCATGTTCCTGTCCATAGCGGGAGCGGCTCGTACGGCTCTGGCTGCGAGCGAGACGGAGCCAACGGGGCTCAGTGAGCGGAGCACAAGAACTCTCGCGTCCCTTATCGATCACCGCCCCTTATCGATAGCGATCCCTTATCGATACCGCCCGCCCGCCCCCCTACGGAACCGGGCCCCGGCGCTCACCCGGTCCCGCCGCCTCAGGGCCCTCGCAGCTGTTTGAATTCAAACCGCCGCGCCTTAAATACCCCTTTAAACCCCCG
>WEIU01009141.1:1264766-1295182 GCA_013389925.1 Aegithalos caudatus
CCTGCGCGCCCCGTGCATCCATCCATCGGAGCCCGGGCCGCCGGCAGCACCGGCTGCCTCGCTCGGTTCGTGCCGCAGCTCTGCCGCCGGCTCTGGTGCTGCTCGGCACGGTCCGGCTGGGTTTGTGGCAGAGGTTTTCATTTACACAGAAAGCAAGCGCAACAGGTTTTTCCTTCCCTTTGCTCCCCCTTACCTCCCCCTTTCCCTTCTCTTTTCCTCCCCTCTCTTCCTCCCTTTCCTCACCTGTCTTTTCCTCCCCTTTCTTCTGCCTGTTCCTCCCCCTTCTCCCTTTTCATTCTTTCTCCCTTTTTCCCTCCCCTTTTCCTTCCCTTTCTCCTGCCTCTTCCTCCCTGTTTCCTCTTCTTTCTCTCCCTTTTTCCTCCTCTTCCCCCCCCGCTTTCCTCCCCCATCTCTGCTTTTCACCAAAACCACAGCAATATTTGGTGCCAGCCCTGAGATTCGTTCCAAGGTTCTGGTGCTTTCATGCAACTCTCTTGTATGTGATTTTTGTTCTTCATTCCAGGCCCCCCCAAGGCAGTCCCTGCTCACAATGTATAGGACAAAAGTCAGTTTGAAAGACCGTCAGCAACTTTACAAACTGATAATTAGTCAGCTGCTCTATGATGGATACATCAACATTGCCAATGGCTTGATAAATGAGATCAAACCACAGTCTGTGTGTGCACCCTCTGAACAACTGCTGCACCTAATTAAGTTAGGTAAGCCGGAATCAAAAGCTGACATAAAAGTCTAGTTTCTAATTCCCCAGTGAATTAAGAGGTTGGTGTCACTGGAAAGACATTTTTGGTGCAGAGGTGGTGTCTGGAAATGATACAACACTTGTACATTTGGGTACAGCCTTTGCCTCTGTGGGGTTTTTTGAAGGGCATTCCCATTTCATTAATAACAAACCAGATGCCTGAGTGTTGCCCAAATCTGTTTGAGCTCCTCTAAGGACACCCAGGGTTCTGGGAGAGTGTTTTGACCTCAAAACATCCCAGTGAATGGGATCACTGAGCCCACAGATCTGAGGGAAAATCTCACCCTCCCAGTTCTGCTGACTAGAAATAAATAAATCCTCTCTGGTTGTTCCTGGCAGTGTTGGAGAGGGAGCAAGTCCTTCCATTGGCAATCTTTGCTGGCTTTTAGAGATCAGTCCCAGGAGACAGCTTCACACTCTGGGCTCTCAGCAGGGCTGTCACCTGTCCTCTCCCTGTGCTTCCCTCTGGGAGTGCTCAGTGTAGGGAGAACAGGGAAAAGCCCTGAGCTGCTGCTGGAACAAGCTGACCAAGCCCTGGAAGGGCTCTAGCCGTGACATCATGTGTAACTCAACTGGTTCTGCTGCCTGAACTAGCTGAGTTCTGGGGGTATAAATCTGTCAGGCTTTGTGTCTGTTTGAAATACAAATTCTGCACCTGAAATGAGCAGATGAAAGCAGCAAAAAGATCCCCAGTGGGCTGAAAAGTCTTGTGTCTGCCCTGTTGCCACTTGCAGTGCTGAGCTGTCTGGTCTGTGGCTGCATCCTGGAAATAAAAGCCTGTGGAGTGGGCTTGAAGAGCAGCAAATTTCTTCCCTTGCAGTGCTGGGATAGTGTGGCTTCAGTGCAGTAAGACAGGAGAAGGGTGCTTTGGGATTTTTACTTTAGAACTGATGTATTAGTGTTGGGGCTTGCTGCTCCCCTGTGAGACACTGACCAGAGCCTGTGCATGGTCAGTGACCATTCCCAGTGCATTTACCAGCGCTCTCCAACCCTCACTGGGGTGTTCCCAGAGCTACTCAGGAGCTGTTCCTGCTGTGTGACCAAACCTGCTGTGCCAGCCCAGCTCTCCCCTCGGGGCTGCCTTTCCATGAAGGTTCCCTGGAGCTGTGGCAGGCTCTGAGGAGTGGGGTGCCAGCCTGAGATCCTGAGTGGGATCCCTGAGTGGGGTGCCAGGATGAGATCCTGAGTGGGGTGCCACCCCCGTGTGTCCCCCTGGGCAGGATGCCACCCCTGTGTCCCCCCTGGGCAGGATGCCACCCCTGTGTCCCCCCTGGGCAGGATGCCACCCCTGTGTCCCCCCTGGGCAGGATGCCACCCCCGTGTGTCCCCTGTGGGCAGGATGCCACCCCCGTGTGTCCCCTGAGCGGGATGCCACCCCCGTGTGTCCCCTGGGCAGGATGCCACCCCCATGTGTCCCCCCTGAGCGGGGTGCCACCCCTGTGTCCCCCCTGGGCGGGGTGCCATGCCTGTGTCCCCCCTGGGCAGGATGCCATGCCTGTGTCCCCCCTGGGCAGGGTGCCACCCCTGTGTCCCCCCTGGGCAGGATGCCACCCCTGTGTCCCCCCTGGGCAGGATGCCACCCCTGTGTCCCCCCTGGGCAGGATGCCACCCCCGTGTGTCCCCTGTGGGCAGGATGCCACCCCCGTGTGTCCCCTGAGCGGGATGCCACCCCCGTGTGTCCCCTGGGCAGGATGCCACCCCCATGTGTCCCCCCTGAGCGGGGTGCCACCCCTGTGTCCCCCCTGGGCGGGGTGCCATGCCTGTGTCCCCCCTGGGCAGGATGCCATGCCTGTGTCCCCCCTGGGCAGGGTGCCACCCCTGTGTCCCCCCTGGGCAGGATGCCACCCCTGTGTCCCCCCTGAGCGGGGTGCCACCCCTGTGTCCCCCCTGAGCAGGGTGCCACCCCTGTGTCCCCCCTGAGCGGGGTGCCACCCCTGTGTCCCCCCTGAGCGGGGTGCCACCTGTGTGTCCCCAGGCATGGAGAACGATGACAGTGCCGTGCAGTACGCCATCGGCCGCTCGGACACGGTGGCTCCGGGCACCGGCATCGACCTGGAGTTCGACGCCGACGTGCAGACCATGTCCCCCGAGGCGTCCGAGTACGAGACCTGCTACGTCACCTCCCACAAGGGGCCCTGCAGGGTGGCCACCTACAGCAGGGACGGGCAGCTCATTGCCACCGGCTCGGCCGACGCCTCCATCAAAATCCTGGACACCGAGAGGATGCTGGCCAAGAGCGCCATGCCCATCGAGGTGAGGGGTGGGCACAGCCGCTGGGGCGATGGATGGTAACCACGCTGGGAATCCTGTCCCTGGCATGGCCACTGGGGTGATGGATGGTAACCACGCTGGGAATCCTGTCCCTGGCATGGCCACTGGGGTGATGGATGGTAACCACGCTGGGAATCCTGTCCCTGGCATGGCCGCTGGGGTGATGGATGGTAACCACGCTGGGAATCCTGTCCCTGGCATGGCCACTGGGGTGATGGATGGTAACCACGCTGGGAATCCTGTCCATGTCATCCCATTGGGATGATGGATGGTAACCACTCTGGGAATTCTTTCTATGTCATGTCCACTGAGATAATGAATTATAATCACTCTTGGAATTCTCTCCATGTCATGGCCATTGGGATAATGAGTTGTAATGACTCTGGGAGTTCTCTCCTTGTTGTGCCCATAGAGCTAAGGGATTGTAACCATTCTGGGAATTGTGTCCATGCCATGTTTGTTGAGATAATGAATTGTAATCTTGGAATCCTGTCCCTGTCATCCCATTGGGATAATGGATTGTAATCACTCTGGGGGTTCTCTCCATGTCGTTTCTGTACCTTGTGGGTTGGACTAAATACCTGGCTCAGCATATTCCCCACTCCAGCAGCTGCTCATAAATCCCTTTGCAGGAGGAAGAAGCAGGGCAAGGGCACTGGTGTCACCCCTGGCAGCAGGGAGAGAGCTGAGCCAGAGGTGGCTCGGGCTGGGTGCTGATGGTGGCTGTATTGAATGAGCACAGTTCATGGTAAACCCACTTGTGGCCTCTGCAGCCTCCATGGCCACCCAGGTGTTCACTGGGTGTTTCAGAACTGTTTCACACATTCATTGGCTTTATTTTTCTCCAGGGTGGCAGTGGAAAGTGGGATTTTTCTTTGCACAGAGCACACACCAAATTCTCAGCAAAGAGCTGCAGCTTCGGTGCAGCTTCTCTCAATTCTTCCAGCAGTCAGTGTTTTGCTTTGGGCTGTTTATGAAGATGATATTTTCTTGCAGCAGTTCTCTGCTACTGAATGTTTGTCCTTGAGCCAAGTTGTTTTGACCTTCGTGAAGACACAGGCATCTTATTTGTTGACCTATAAAGGGCCTTCAGATTTACCAAGGGAACAGATTGTGTGCCTGGTCCTGTCAGAGAGGAGCTGCTGCTCAGCCACTCTGGCAAGCCTCAAACCTACTTTTCCTGTCAGAAACCTGCTTTCTTTTCCAACAGCAGCATGTTGAATGTTGTTTGTAGGTGATGATGAACGAGACGGCGCAGCAGAACATGGAGAACCACCCGGTGATCCGCACTCTGTACGATCACGTGGATGAAGTGACGTGTTTAGCTTTCCACCCAACAGAACAGATCCTGGCTTCTGGCTCCAGGGACTACACTCTTAAATTGTTTGATTATTCAAAACCTTCTGCCAAAAGAGCCTTCAAATACATCCAGGTGAGATACTGCTTGGAGCAGCCAAAGCTGAGTGCTGAGGTGGGGTGAGCTGAGCTGTGCCTCAGGGCTTAGGGGTGCAGGAGCACACAGGTGCAACATTTGCAGACATTACTGAGATTGTGTCTTCATTCTGTGCACCATGGACACTTGTATTTAAATGTGGAGCCTGACAGTTTTTACTCATTAGACCAACTCCAGTCTGAATTAACTTGGAAGTCAGTTCTGTTCTCTTTGTTTTGGAGGAGCATTTGGGATTGGGTGGTGGTGGATTTGAGGGGTGTGATATCCCAAAATAAGGGGGCAGTGCAGGCTGCAGGACAAAAACTACAATACAGCCATAGGCAGCCTGTCATTTCAATCCCACATGAAACATTCCCCAGTTTGTGCTGAGAATTCCAGTAATTCTTCAGCACTTTTACCACCACTGACCCTTCCAGCTGAGCTTTTTCCCTTCCTCACCCCACCGTGCATTTCTGATCCAACAGGAAGCCGAGATGCTACGCTCCATCTCTTTCCACCCTTCTGGAGATTTCATCCTGGTGGGCACCCAGCACCCAACCCTTCGTCTGTACGACATCAACACCTTCCAGTGCTTCGTGTCCTGCAACCCCCAGGACCAGCACACGGACGCCATCTGCTCCGTCAACTACAACGCCAGCGCCAACATGTACGTGACAGGCAGCAAGGATGGCTGCATCAAGCTCTGGGATGGGGTCTCCAACCGCTGCATCACCACCTTTGAGAAGGCACACGATGGAGCTGAAGTCTGCTCTGCTATTTTTTCTAAAAATTCCAAGTATATCTTGTCCAGTGGGAAAGACTCTGTGGCTAAACTCTGGGAGATATCCACTGGTCGGACGCTGGTGAAATACACAGGTACGTGGTGGGTGATCTTTCAGACACCTTCTTTTCCAGGGGCTGAGCTGTGGCAGGGATGGAAATACTGTCAGAAAATAATTATAAATAATTCCTAAAGGTAGTGGAGAAACTGCTGCTTTGAGGCTAAATTGCCCAAGATTTTTGGAAACATTTCCATTAGACCAATTTCAGAAGAGAAGCTGTGATTCTGTGTGGCAGTGTAAATATGTTTTAGTCCAAGTGGATTTTGGAGAATTTTTTTGACATGATTACTCACTCACTCCATTGTTCTAGAGGGAAGTTACCTCTAAATTGGGGAAAAGTAAGAAGGAGCACTGAAGCTACTTCAGGGCAGTTGATTTAAGCATTAACTGTGTGGCTCTGTAGCTATGGCAATACTCTGAAATGTACCTGCAGCTGGTTTGTTCCCTTTTTTGTGTATTTTTTACCAAGGATGCAGTTGTGTGCAAGGTAGTCATCCTTGGAGTGTGCTGACAGTGCCATGCTTGGATCTCAGCAGGATTTAGGGAATAGTGAAGGCTGTGGAATGTGACAGCAGCCGTGTGAGAGGCTTTGGGGTCCAGCACTGATGTGCTTTAGCAGAGGGTGCACCAAAGATGCTGAGAATGGTGTGTGTCAGCTTTTGGGGTTTGCAGGTCCCTCTTTGCAGCCCAGTTCTCCTGCTCCCGGCCAGCAGGGAGCAGCACATTCCCTGGAAAGCCTGCAGGATCCCAGCAGGATCTGTGCAGTGCTCAGGGTCTGTAGGAAACACATTTTGTCTGAAGGTGTGGCCAGGGTAGGTCACACAACAGGGGCTGTGCGATAAAAGCACTGAAAAGTCCTCAAGGATCATCAGAGTCTGTGGGTTCTCTCTGTTCTTTCTCCTTGGACACAGCTGAAAGCTGGTGCAAAAATAGAAGGTAAAAATACTCCTGTAGGGAAAGGATGGGACATGGCACAGCTGGAGTAGGTATTCCTAAGGAATTTTAGGATATATCCACGGATAGCAGCAGGAATTTCCCCATGGAAAGGGCGATCAGAGAGGGTTGGAGTCCCCTCCCCTGGAGATGTCCAAGGAACACCTGGACATGGCACTCGGTGCTCTGGGCTGGGGACAAGGTGAGGATGAGGCACAGCCTCAAATCTTTCTGTCCCTGCGACAGAACTACAAAACTCCTTCCTGCATCACCCATTGCCGGTGGAAGCGATTGTCCGGCAGAGAAAACAGAGCCGCGTAGAGAGAATCGCTGCTCGGAGCCGTTGAACGCTTCTAACAGCGCGCCTTTTGCTGCCGGTGTTTAGGTGCGGGTTTGAGCGGGCGCCAGGTGCACAGGACTCAGGCGGTGTTCAACCACACGGAGGATTACGTGCTGCTGCCCGACGAGAGGACCATCAGCCTGTGCTGCTGGGACTCGAGGACCGCCGAGCGCAGGAACCTGCTGTCGCTGGGCCACAACAGCATCGTGCGCTGCATCGTGCACTCGCCCACCAACCCCGGCTTCATGACCTGCAGCGACGACTACAGGGCCAGGTTCTGGTACAGGAGATCCACCACGGATTGAGGAGAGGTTCCCGTGCAGGGATTTCCCAGATCCTGCGGCGCTGGGGGGGTTTGGCGGTGCTGCCTGCGGCTGCCTCCCGGGGAAGCCGCGCCGGGGTCGCTTTGGATTCTGTCAGCGTGGCGGGAGAGTGACAGACATTGAGACTCTTCACCCTACACTAATTTTTTTTATTAGTGTGAGTGGTTTAATTTTTGTAAGTCGTCTCTTATTTGTACTGAAGGGAAGGGGTGGAGAATAAAGTGATCCTGGCAGGAGGGAGGGGCTGAGCTTGTTTCCCTGCCTGTCTGAATCGCACAGAGGATTTCGGGACCGTGCCCTGCTCAGAGGGGCAGAAGGAGCCAGCTCTGCTCTGTGCCGTGTCTGTGCAATCCCACTGAACTCTGGAAGAGAATACATCACACAAAGAGCAGCAGAACTCGGTGTACGTACTTCAATGAAGCCTTAAGCTGCCTTCGGCCACAATTCATTCTTTGCAAAGCTCTGGTTTGTATTTTTCAGTCTGGGGTTTTGGTGAATTCTTTTTTTGTGTTTTTTGTTTATTGGCCGAGTAGGCCTTCAGATCTGAGTTGTGCCATAAGAATTCAAACAGGATTTAAAATTGTTTAGATGAATTCAAGAAATGGTCTTCTGGTGTTAAAACTCCGATTTCATCTTGCCTTCTTTTGAATTTATCTTAACAAGTGGGACCTCAGAATGATTTCCTGACAGTTTTAAGGAATATCCACATTGCAACTAAAATGTCACACTGCTGCTGCAGATGAAAAAGAGAAAAATTTTGCCTTAGAGACCTTTAGTATCCTCTCAAAGAAAGAAACCTGTGTATCTGATTTTTTGTATGTGTACCTCAGAAATGTCAGTGTTTCATTTGACTGAGAAATCTTCATCTGTCTCTGTTACACAGCACTTCAATTACATTCTTTTTTTAATTAGTCACAAACCCACTGCCCATCCTTAAGAAACCGTGCTTAGAGCTTCTCTAAGTTGGAAAATTCACTACTTGTTCTCTCAGAAATCTGCCTGAGCAGAATCTAAAACTTATTTTTTGAGGCCTCCTCATGCAGAGCTCTTGGGCATCACAGCTGGGGGACTCCTGTGGTCAGAGCTCAGCACTTGCCTTGGAGGGTTTTCAGATGTGAGGTGGTTCCTGCTGCTGGATTAACTTCCATGACACTGAGGAATTATCAAGGGCTGTGAGGATACAGGTTTTGTCTGTATTTAAATAAAGATTGCCTTTTAAAAAGCTCTTTGATACATAAAGAAGGAATTGTATTTGTTTTCTGTGTAACAAAGGAGGAATGTTCAAATATGGGAGTCTGGGGCTTTGGGGACTTGAAAATGATGAATTTGTTGTGTTCCACCTGAATCAGGTACAATTACAGACTCCAAATGTAGAACGTGGGATTTTTTTTTGTTTGTTTCAAAGAATGAAATTTCATTTTCTCTTGAAAAGCTTCCTCTATGCAAAACATTTCTGAGTCTTGATCCTCTTTGCTCCTCCTCTGCCTCTGGTGTGTGACCCTTGGGAGGCAGTGGTGGTAGGAGATGGTGCTGGTGGTTTTTCTGGTGGAGGAAGAAGGAGAAGCAGAGCTGGGGGAGGGAAAAGGGAAGTCCTGACACAGTCACTGAGGGGTGATGTGGGATGGGTGACAGCAGTGGCTTTGTTATTTTTGGAGTGCCACTGTTTTTTAAATTCTGTTAAAGCACCTGATCATAGTCCACATTTACTGGTGTTTGGAATCTGCTTTTAAAATCTTTTTGTGGTTTATGTGTTAAAGCACCTCTGTGGTTGTGAACACTGGGAGCCAGCCCTCACCTCAAGCTTCCTTAGTTCTGGGGGATGAACTGGCAGTGCAAGAGCAAAAAGTTACTTTTTTACACAAAACCATCCTGCCATTGGCACCCTGCTGCCTTTCCCCATCCTGGACATCCTCCTGAGGCCACAAGGTTGGTGGGTTTCTGTTGGAGAAAGGGCTGGGAAAAACTGAACTCATCCTACTGAGGGAGAAAATGCAACCCCAGGGTGAAATTGAATGTCCAAGGCCAGGTTGGAAGGGCTTGGAATGACCTGTTCTGGTGGGAAGCATCCCTGCCCATGGGATGAGGTGTCCATAAGGTCCATTCCAACCCAAACCATTCCCTGACTCTGGAACTCCTTTCCCTGTGAAGTCTGGAGGTGCCTGCAGTGCCCATTCCTGATGGGCTCCTGCTTCCTGCTGCTGTGAACACCAGGAAAACCTGGCAGTGGGATCCTGCCCTGCTGGCACCGTGGCAGTGGGGCCTTATCAAGGCAGTGCAGCTCCTCCTTGTGCCACAGCCCCGCTGTCACTGCTGCAAAAGAGGAAACACAGGAGCACGGGCACAGGGCTCAGACTTCCCACTGCTCAGCTGTGACAAGTTGGTGGCACAAAGAGCAAGGAAATCCCACTTGCACGCATCCTTCTGCTCACTCCCAGTCACCAAAAAGGCTTTTTCTGGATTTTATTCCATCCTTTTACCTTCTGTTGTCTCAGCTGTTCTCCTACACAAGAGCTTTGCTCACAAGTTGCTGTTAGGAGCTCAGATGGACTTTGCTGAGGCAGTGCCTGGGCAGGGCTGAAGTGTCCCCATCCCACTGCAGCTCTGCATTGCTCCAGCTGGGGAGTGACAATGGATGCAAACCCAACAGCTGCAAAGGTAGGTCTGCATTTTTGGGTGGGGAAGGGTTTGGTGTTGGGATTCAGTGGGGTTCTTGGTGATGTTGGAAGCAGCATGGGTGAGACCCCTCCAGTTCTGTCCATGGCAGAAGAGACACTGAGGGGCTGGAGAGTGGCCAGGGAAGGGTCTGGAGCCCCAGGAGGGGCTGGGGGAGCTGGGAAGGGGCTGAGCCTGGAGAAAAGGAGGCTCAGGGGGGCCCTTGTGGCTCTGCACAGCTCCTGCCAGGAGGGGACAGCCACGGAGATTTGGGATCTGCTCCCAGGGAACAGGGACAGGAGAGAGGGAACAGCCCCAGGCTGGGCTGGGGAGGCTCAGGGTGGGCAGCAGCAGGAATTTCCCCATGGAAAGGGAGCTCAGGCCCTGGCAGTGCCCAGGGAGGTTGGCAGTGCCCAGGGCAGGCTGAGGGTGCACAGGAGCAGGAATTTCCCCATGGAAAGGGAGCTCAGGCCCTGGCAGTGCCCAGGGCAGGCTCAGGGTGGGCAGCAGCAGGAATTTCTCCATGGAAAGGGAGCTCAGGCCCTGGCAGTGCCCAGGGAGGTTGGCAGTGCCCATCCCTGGAGCTGTCCCAGGAATTCCTGGAGGTGGCACTGAGTGCCCTGGGCTGGGGACAGGGTGGGGATCAGGTCCCTTCCAGCCTCAGTGGATCTGGGATTCTGTGAAGTGAGGGATCCCCATCTCAGGGGACAGAAGGCTCCTGTACCTGACATCCCCCTGTGCTTTTCATGGTGACAAAAGCACTGAGTGGGAGAAATGTCTTCTTGGCTAGGATCCTGAATAAAGCAGGACTGAAAACCAACAAACACCTGGAAATAATCCCATTTGTGAAATCATAAAAATGTCAAGGTTCCACCTTACTGCCATGCTGCAGTGACACTAATGTCACTGAGAGAGACTTTCAGTGACAGCCCTGGTGCCCTCTTGCATGACATAATTTATGTTACTTGCAAACCAGAAAACATTTTGAAACACTTTGTGTTCCTATTTTGAAAGAATGCACCCAGTGTATAAGGTCTGTTACATTTATTTCTGTGTCCATATTCCATCCAGATTCATTTTCTATAGATCAGAGGCCCTGCTGCAGCTGTAGGGGTTGGAGAATGCTGAAATCTTGATTCCAAGGCAGTGCCTTGCTCCTGCTGCCTGCAGGTCTAGAAGGTGTAATGGAATTAATTTCATCATGGATTATGACCTCAGGGTTTACTGTAAATAAAATGTCTCCTGAGCATTTAATAGAAAATGTACTGGGGTGGGGGGAAGCTTAGTAGGAGGTCAGTGAGTCATTTTCTTTACACTCAATTTTCCATCAAGGCTTGTAAAGATTAGGGGGCTACTTTTCACATTGAGTCATCAGTAACTAAGGCAGGACATTTTCATCTCTACATAGGAGGATTTTCTATTTCTAAATATCCTTCCAGTTCTCTTGAGTGGATTGTCAATAAATCAATGTATTGGGAGCAACCTGATTGTGCTGTGAGCATTTTAAACATGGCCAGAGCCCACCCAGCCAAGTAACAAAAACCCAAACCTCTTTCTGCAATATAATTTATGTACAGTTTATAAGGCCCCTACCACCCTGGCAGTACTGTTTATTATAATATTGAATATTTGTATATTTGAATATTTGAACTTGAATATATAAAGTTTTCCCTTGAAGCACCAACCCTCAGCAGCGTTGCTGTGACAGCAAATGCTCTCCAATGATCCCTGTGCCCCAAGGATTGCACCTGCAGAGGGCAAACACCTCTGGGAGGGATTTCAGCTGGAATTCAGGCAGCAGAAGTTGTTGTTTGGTTGCTGTTGTGTATCCAGTGGCAGCACAGGAAGCGTTGCAGCCCTTGCTGCAATTTCAGAGCCCGTGAGCTGCACTGCTCCTGCAGCAGGACAGCTCTGCCAGAGGGAATGTGGGAGTGTTGGGATGTGCAGGAGGTGGATCTGGGCTCTGTCTCTCCCCAAATTCCCTGTTCACTCTCCCCACCTCACCCACAAATCCGGGTGTGGGGAATGGCAGAGACTCTGCCCCCTGCCCCAGCCCTGGGCTCTGGAGCTGCTGCAGAGCCCAGAGGAGGCTCCAGGATGAGCAGAGGATGGAGCAGCTCTGCTGGGAGGAAAGGCTGGCAGAGCTGGGAGTGTTCACCTGGAGAGGAGGAGATTTGGGGTGAGCTCAGGGTGGCCTGGAGGAGCTGCAGGAAAGATGGAGAGAGGATTTCCAAGGGATGGAGGGACAGGAGAAGGGGGAATGGTTTCAATGGACAGAAAGGAGGTTTAGGTGGGATATTGGGATGAAATCCCTCCCTGGCAGGGTGGGCAGGCCCTGGCACAGGGCCCCAGAGCAGCTGAGGCTGCTCCTGCATCCCTGGCAGTGCCCAAGCCAGGTTGGACATTGGGGCTTGGTGTCCCTGCATAGCTGGAATTCCCTCTGGGATTCATCCATGGGAACATTTGTGTTTGAAAGAGTTCTGTGGCCACAAGCTGTGAGTTTGTAAGTGATATTTCTCCATCATTTCAAATGCTGCAGCAGCTGAAAAACACCAGGGTAGCAAATGAGTGGCCCCTAATCACCTGCATGGAGGGTCTGAAAGGGTCAAACTGCTGCTTCTGACATTAAAAAATAAAATAAATAAAGGAAGAAGAGGAATCCACAAAGGCACTGAAATGGGCTGCTTTGTGCCAGGAATTCTTTCTCTCTGGGCAGCAGCTACTTTGCTCCCAGAGGTGTGGATTTTGTTGATGAACTTTTCAATTCAGCATTTTCCATCCAAGATGCTCAAGTCTTTTCTAGCTACAGGATTGTGGCTTTGAGAGCCAGTGTCTAATTTAATCTTGAAGCTACTGTGGAAAGAGGAAGGAAGAGGCTTTTACCAGAGAAAAGCCAGGGTGTACAAAGGCAAAACCAGTAAAAACTTGCAAACCCCAAGATATCCTGAGTCCAGAGCGGTAAAACCTGTGTACCAGCATGACCTGGACTCAGCTGTTGCTGAGCAAACAGCAACCATTAATAATTTTAAATAACATTATACCTTAATAATATTCCAGGATTTTTTAGAATAGTCCAAGGAACAAAACCCCACAGCTGCAGGTCATATTTAGCTTTCCTCCGTGGGTTTTCTGCCTCTGCAGGCTGAGGTGGTTTTGCAGGGGGTTTATAACCACAAAGGAGATCTGCTCAGTTTTCTAGAGACAGGTTAAAAGTGTTATCAAACCTCACACCACTTTTGAGATTCAAAAAAACAAAAAAAATCAGAAAACCAAAACAAACAAACAAACAACAAAAATAACCCCAAAACACAACAAACCAGGAGTAAAAAAACACTGCAGCAAAAATGCTTCCCAGTCCAATGCTGGTGCTGGGTGTGCTGTTCAGAGCAGGGCAGGCACTCCCTGCAGGGCAGTCTGTGTGTCCTGCACATCACCAGCTGCAGCCCAGTGGCTCCCTGGAGAGAATTCTGCTACGTCATGAGCTCTCCCCATCCCCAGAGCTGCTTTCCTGGGGCTCCCAGCGAGCAGGAGGTGGCAGGGGCTGAGCTTTCCCTGTGCAGAGCCTCCAGTGCTGCCTGAGCCACTGACAGGGCTGGACATCCTCATCCTCCTCCTCCTCATCCTCCTGCTCAGGTGATGGATTAACAGGGAAACAGGCAGCAAAATGAAGGTCAGTGTAAGTACTGGGTTCTTTTCTTTCTGCTGCAGTTCATTGAATGACTTTCCTGATTTCATTTCTAGTGGGTAGAGGGTAAAATCTGCGTCTGTCCCTTTGCAAGGTGTGTGTTCAGCACATCACTAACACAGCACGTGGTCCTGATTTTTAAAATAAAATCCAAATGAATCCTCTCTCAGGAACAGCAGTGTGGCTGAGGAGGGTGAGGGTTTGTTCTGTGTGCATTGGGTAATAACCAGCTTATTAAAAACGATCATGAATGAGCCACACCGGTCACTTCCACATTCTCTTGGAAAAAACCGAGGTGAAGAGTTGAGCTGTACATTACCCTCAAAAAAAAAATGATGTTTTTGCATTGATTCCTAGAAAAGGGGTGATGGAAATGTCTCGAGAATTGAGGTCACTGTGTGATGAGGAAAATGCCAAGTAATTTCAGTCTTTGCTCCCCGAGGCTGGGAAAGCTTTTCCCCTGGAGGGTGAGGACTGACCACATCCCGCAGAGCTGCCTGCAAGGACAAGGGGAGCTCAGGGGAGGAAAGGAGGGCTCGTTTTTAGGAAATCCCGTTTTCTCCCTGTGTTTTGGGGGGGATAAGTGATGGCTCACAGCCATTCTGCAGTCGTTTGTGAGCCTTTCTGCCACAGCCCCCGGGCTTTGTGCCGAGCAGGGGCTGTGAGAGGCTCGGAGGGTCCCAGCTGATGCCTGGCAGCTGGGCAGGGCAGGGCTGGGCTGTCACCGGCTGTCCTGGGCTAATGACAGGGATGGAGCAGTGCCCAGCTGCTGCCTGGCAGTGCCCAGCTGCTGCCTGGGCATGGGGATCCACGCCAGGGGTCAGGCCAGGTGCAAAAACCCACTTTGCCAGGAGAAATATTCCAATTTCAGTGATATTCCTTCATCCATCCCTCAGGTTATTCAGTGCATTTAATTCATTGGCTCAGAAACACGACTTGTGCTGAAGGCAGGGTGAAAATGAGATTTTTGGGGGCTCTGGGAAGCTTTGGGAGTTGTGGTGCTGCTGATCCTTTGTGAACCAGAACCCCTCACCCTGACCTCAGCATCTCCACTGCTGCCACACCATGGGAAAGGGACAGCAAGCAGGGGCAGCACCCTGGCACCTCCAGCAGCAGGAATTCCTGGAAAAATTCATTTCTCGATGCAAAATGTGCCATTTGCTCCTGCTGAGCTTCCCTGGGAATGTTTTGCCTGATCCACAGGCAGGGAGAGCAAGGAGGGTGAGGAGGACCCTGCTCTGAGGAGAGCCCATGGAGCTCAGGAAACAGGAGGACACTTGTGCTCAGCAGGAATTTCTGTGTCTGTAAAGTCACATTTAGGAATAAATGTAGCCAGGCATAATTAAGATATTAAAAGGTTTTTAAAAAGTCAAAAAACTCTAAACTGGTTGGGTGCATATGGGGAAAAAAAAAGGTTTTGAGGACCCAAACCCCAGGAATAGTCACACAGGGAGTGTTTGCAGCAGCAGGAAGTGGCAGTTTATTTTCCCTTGAACTTGGGCATGAGAACACTCACATAAAAATGCTGTGAGTGGGGTGAAATCCTGTCCTAACACAGCTAGGATTTGATTATTTGTGGAGAAAAGAGAGTTTGGGGGAAATCATCCAGCCTGTAATCCCCCACCTCTGCAGCGTTGCCTTGTGTGAAGCTGCAGGATTTGTAAGCTTGAATTTTTGTCAGTGGTGGTTCAAAACTGATTTGACCATTTAGAATTCAAAATTGCTGATCAGCACCTGCCTCCAGCCCCACAAAATCAATTAAAGCAATAAAAGCAAGTCCTGAAGTTCATTCCTCCTTGAAGCTCACACAAAACTTCTGTACGAGCTGAACGCTGCTTTTCCAAAATGCACAAACAAAATACAATAAAACAATGCAGAAGGACCTTCTGCAAGTCACAGGAAATGCTGCACGTGCAGGCAGAGAATGATCTGAGCTTTTAAGGTAAATTCTCCTCTTTTCCTGTGGATGTGAACTCTCTCTACAATTAACTGGGCAGAATTTCAGTGACTCAACGTGGTCTGGGGCTGCAAAGGGAATTCTCAGGGAAGCCTGTTCCCAGCTCCTGGATGATGGAGAATGTTTATTTCTGCAGCTTTGCTGGGAGGTGAGGAGATGAACTGGAAGCTGCTCTGTAAACATGTCAGAGGTGTCACTGATGCATGAGCAGAGCTGTTTAGCAAACACAGCCTGCTGCTGTATCTCCTCCTCCTCCTCCTCAAATATTTTAAGTCCCACTTTCCTGCAGTAAAAGAGCTCACACAGATATTGATGTGCAACACAGGAAATATTTCTCTCAGTTCAAAAAAACTCCCAGGATTAAACTGTCTCTTTATTTACATTATGTCAACAGGGGTTTGTAAGAAGGAAAATTAAGATAATAAATGAAAAATATATTATTTTTTTTTTAAATCTGAAATGCTATGAAATAGTGCAGTACCTGTTCACATGAAATAATATAGGATAGCAAATTGAGATTCTAAATACAAACTCAATGGGATGGGAGCATAGAGAAATTATTTTGTGAGGAATTATTTGTGAAATAATTTTTCAGTACATTATTTTGTGGGCAAGATGCTCAAATGATCACGTGCTGCATATCACTGTGTTCACTTGGACTTTTCTAGCCATGTTTGTGTATATTTTATAATGATATTTTTTTCTGTTTCATGGTCCTAGACACTGAAGATCAGGCTTGGGGTAGGAGAGGCATCAGGAGATTTTGGTAACCGTGGGATGTTTCTTCCTTAGCATAAATACCTATTGTGTGCACAGAGCACAGATGTCAGTCTGAGGGTATAAAATTTTACATTATAGAACTGTGCACTGATCAGCTTTCCTGCCCTTAATTACAATTTCTCCATTAATAAACATGAGGTAGCAGCTTTCATTGCTACGACTCCCAAGGGCTGCCGGGGCTTCACAGAGGGACCAGTGCTGGGTAAGGCTCTGCAAACAACAAAGATGTGAAAAGTCCAGTTTGGGAGGGGAATTACCCTCTCCACATCTGAGCCTCGCTCCAATAAAGGAGATGCACTTCCAGCTACAGCAGAACTTGTGGGGTGAGGCTGTTCCAGAGACCCTGCCCTGTAAATCCCCTCAGGGTGACCCCCCTGCTTTGCCCTTGGGGGGCTCTGGGGGTCCCAGTGCCCCAGGAGGAGCTGCAGGGGTCACTTCTTTCCTCTTTTCCTGTCCCCAGCTTGTTTAAACCCACTCAGTGAGAGCAGAGTCTGCCTCTCAAGGTGCTTTTTGTGAGGCTTTTGGGATTTTCTTTGTCTTAGGAGAGGTTTTACAAGGCTGCTGATGGGGATGAAGCAGCAAGCAAAGGAGGAAAAATCACTTGGACCTCACCCGTGCTGCTTTAGTGCTTTTGGTTATTTAAGGACCCAGCACACAAAGCACCAGAGAGCTCCACAAGCTGGGAGGACACACAGGACAGGCAGAGCTGATCCAGGGAACAGGGCAGCTCCCAGAGCCCCCCAGCACAGCCCCCTCCCCATCCCCAGGGCTCTGGATCCTGGGAATGCAGCGCTTGTTTACAGTCACAGGCAGGTCAGGGATGAAGGAGAGGAAGAGGAGAGGCAGGGGCTGCCACAGTGATGCCTCACACGTGTCCCAGGCACACAGAGCCCTGCAGATAACCCCAGCCCAGGCCCTGCAGACAGAGCTGCAGCCAGCACCACCTCCTGCAGCTCCTGCAGCTCCTGTGCTGAAACAGACACCAGCAGTGCATGCCAGAGGTGTGCTCTCCACCTCCACAGCACTGGGGGCTTGTCCTGAAACCTGGGAGTTTAACTAAGCCCTGCCTTAGCTGGAAAACCTTTGGGGTTTGGGTTTTTTGGGGTTTTGTTTGTTTGTTTTATGTTGGGTTTGTTTGTTTGTTTGTTTCTTTTTTAATCTCTCCTTTTTAAGAGCTCCACTGACCCTTCTTGTCTGAGGTCTGACAATCTCCCAGTTCAGTCACGTTCTGCAGACTGGAGCTTAGGGCTTGTCTCCATCACTTCTCTAGTCAAAGTCTTCACTTTCCATTCCTCTGGATGGGATATGAGATGATCCATGGACAGGTCTGTTTTCTAGCTAGGTCAGGCTCCCCAGAGCACCCTATGATTTAATTGATTAATTAATCTCTTGGCTTGATTTGGGATAATTCAGAGGTTCCTGGGTTTGTGTTGATGGCAGATGTGAGCCCACTTGCCCAGTGTGAGCTCCAGAAATGCAAAATCTGAGCCTCTGTGTTCTGCCTCAGCCTGGCCTCTGGCTGGGGGCTGCTGGCCCTGGGACCCTTGCACATCTTCATTGGCCAAACCAATAAATGGAATAATAGAGGAATGTGTGCTGTGCCTCGAGCAGGGACCCCTCTGATGGAAAGCTTTGTGCCTCTGGTTATAAAATTAGGCTCAGCAGCATCTTGAGTGCACTGCTGCCACAGGAAACACTTGTCTGGGGAAACATCAGTATTTATATGCCTTTTAAAACCACAGTGTGAACCAAACACTCCTGTCAGCTGTGTGGGTGCAAGGAGGGAGGGCAGCCTTGCTGTGTGTGCCCCAGCCTGGCTCAGATCCTGCCCCCAGCCTTCCTGGCCCTTCACCCATTTCCTGCGGGTGCCTGGATAAGGGGGAGAGTTTTCATGCTGGAAAAGGGGGAGAGTTTTCCCCTGCCCACCCTCCTCAGGGCTGGAGAAGAGGGTCTGTCCTTCAGAAGGGTGGCTGTGCAACATCCCAACCTAAAGATCAAGCAGTGTTGATGAATAACAGGAGAAGTTGGCTGTCCTCCCTTTTTTTTTTAAAGCCTAGAGCCCCAGCCTGCCCCAGGGGGGATTCCTGGGGGTCTGACTCCAACATTTGGCATTGTCCCAATCCAAAGGGGACTCCCATGGTCAAGGCAAAAGCCAGGCTGGGCCATGAGGCCAAGGGGGCTGTTGTCCAGCCCTGGCAGCTGCCCTTGTCCCACAGAACATCCATTGTTCACGGGCAGCCCGAGCACGGAGCGCCTGCAGCCAACAGCGGGCCCTGGGCGCCAGCTGAGCTGACAAATTTGGGTTCTTGTGCTGCAGCTTCAAGGCAGCTGCTGCCTCACAGCAAATGCTCTGGACAAAAATACAGGGCATCACGTTTCCTATTTGGGTGTTATCTCCCTGGACATTACTTGCACTTTCTGATAAGAATTCATGCTGAGACACAGCCAGTGTCCCTCTGACTGGGGAGCAGTCAGTACCATTTAAAATCTTGTACTGAAAAAAGCCTTAAAAATGACATCCATAGCTTTCTATACCCTTTGTATAAATGCCTGGGATGACTAAAGCTACCTGATGTTTCTGGCTTCCCCATCCCTGGAGTGTCCAAGGCCAGGTTGGACAGGGCTTGGAGCAGCCTGGGATAGTGGAAGGTGTCCCTGCCTGTGGCAGGGGTGGGATGGGATGAGCTTTAAGGTCCTTTCCCATCCAAATCATTCCATGATTCTGTGATCTTGTAATGAGTAAGTGTGAGATGGAGAATTCACAGGATGACAATGGAAAAAACCCCTATTTTTCATGCAGGGATCACAGAATCTTTAGGGTTGAAAAGGACCCAGTCCAACCCCACTGCCAAGGCAGGGTCCCCTGGAGCAGGTGACACAGGGATCATCCAGGTGGATTTGGGGAGTCTCCAGAGAGGGAGACTCCACACCCTCCCTGGGCAGCTCTTCCAGGGCTCTGCCACCCTCATGGAAAGAGGTCCTTCCTCATTTCGAGGTGGAACTTCTTGTGCTTTAGCTTACAAGTCCAATATAAGTAAATCCAATATAATAAATCTAAATAACAAAGCTTAGCAGTGCTCTTCAAGAGCCTCGAGAGGGAAAAGGTGATGAAGAAATATAACACAGTAATCTCATTATTATCTATTTCTTTATTGCACTGAATGCAGCAGGCACAAGGTGAAACAGCTTAATTCTGAAACCAGTACTCGAGAGAGGTTGTTCAGTGTGAAAAGGTGTCTGGGTTTGGAAAGAGAGGTGTCTGCCAGGGAAAAGCCAGAGCTTCCCTTGGATGGAGAATGTAAACCCCATCCCTCCAAATTATTGTGATTTTGCAATTAAGGGGATTTCAGTCAAAGATGTGGGAATAGGAATAACAGTTCTTAACTAGGAATATTCAAAATGTAGTAGTACAAAAAAGCAAATGACAAAAAAAAAGAAGAGAAACCCTGACAGAGTCAGAACATGACCTGACCCCTGTTGGTCAGGGTGTTGGGAGCAGTGCAATGAAATCCTCCTGCAGTGCCAGGTGTGGTTCTGTTGGAGCAGAGCTGATCCTGGAGAAGGCTCCAGTGGGGCTGAGATGGGTCTGGGCTCCTCTGGGAATGCAGAGCACACAGGCTGGGCTGGGTTCTGATCCCAGCTTTGATCCAGCTGGGAATGCTGGGCTCCTCCCCTGGGATGCTGGAATTGTCTCAGGCCTGCAGTGAGCCTGGATGGCTCCTGAACAGCAGAGATCCCTGCAGGGAGGGTCCTGGAAGGGATAAAGAACAGCAGAGATCCCTGCAGGGAGGNACTGCTACACCGGGGCACGAACAGCAGAGCTCCCTGCAGGGAGGATGGGTCCTGGAAGGGATAAGAACACTGCCACACCTGGGTTAACAGCTGGGCATGGACAGAACCCACCCACCTCTTCCCCAAGGAGTTATGAGATGAAGAAAACATCTCTTCAACCTGTTTAACAGATGGGAATAGAATACTTGCATCGAGCCCAAGACAAAAGGGGTGGGTGGATTGAAGGGAGATGGATGTGGGAAGCAGATCCCAGCGAGGCGGGAGCAGGGAGCTGGCAGCGAGGAGCACCCCTGTGACAACAGCCATGCTCTCCATGCCCCCAGCACAGCCTGGCCAAGGCTCTGTACGACAACAAGGCCGAGTGCTCGGACGAGCTGGCGTTCCGCAGGGGCGACATCCTGACGGTGCTGGAGCAGCACGTGCCGGGCAGCCGGGGCTGGTGGAGCTGCTCCCTGCACGGCCAGCACGGCCTGGCCCCCGCCAACCGCCTGCAGCTGCTGCCGNAGAAGATGGAAGGCTGGCTGCAGCCCCCCGCCATCCCTGCCCAGGCCCTGTACCAAGTGCCGGCCTTGGCGGCCCAGCTGCTCAGCGAGAGGACCAAGCGCTCCACGCTCCAGGTGAGAATGAAGGCAGCTCTAAAATTTAAAAAATAAAGAGATGTTGTTGTTAAAATGATGGCTGGGAGGGGGGGAAATGAGAAGGCTTGAGATTTTTAGTGAGTTTGTAGTAGGAGAATGGTGGGGTTTAGGAAACTCGCATCGGTTTGTGGCATCGTGTGAGAAATGCTGCTCTGGGCGGCAGATGAGACTCTGACACAGGAACGCCACGATGAGACGCAACAGAGATGACAGAGCCAGAGCAAGAGGAGGAAAAGAGAGTTTACTTTTTTGATTTCACCTTCTATGTATTTCACAGAAATGGACCACATTGGAAGACAGAGGTTCAACCTCTTCAATTCCACTGGTCTGAGAAGGTGTCTATCAATTGTCCCTCCTAACTGGAGGAATGTAAACAATAGTATTGTTTATAGAAAATGTGTGAGAATCTGACTCCTAAGTATGTAAACAATCAGAAGGCTAAAGGAACAGAAAAGAACAGGGCGACAAGAGTCTCTATATTCTGTACTCCCTCACCTTTCTGAGTGTTTAAAACAGCTGCAAAATAGGGCAGGAAGTAAAGAATATACCATTTGTTTGGGAGAATCTATAAATTATTTACAAAGCCAAAATAACAAGACACAGAACTTTCTCCTCTGATACGCCACAGCACGCAGCCATCCAGAGTCCTCTGGGCACATGTGGGGTCTTTGCATCCATCTGCACAGGAAACATGATTCATAATTAAAAAAATAAAACACCCTTTGGTGTGTGATTGCTGGGTTAGGTCTGGTTTTTACTGTCCCCAGCAGCTCAGCAAGCTCAGAATGCTGCTGCCTCTCTCCTGTGCTGTCGCTAGCACAAAGTCTGGTCCTGCCAGACACGCAGAAGGACACAAAGTTTTGTTGTGTGCCCTTCAAAGAGTTTCTCTCCCTGTTTTTGCTGCTGCTGAGACATTGACCAGGGTGTACAGGAGGAGAGCTGCCACCAGTTCCCCCAGTTATAGAGGAGAACAAACTGGTTTTCCAGGGTTTCATTACAGCTCCCTGGCCTGGCTCTTCTTTCTTCCAGCTCCTTGTGTTTGACACACAAACAAAACACATCCATGGAACATGCAACTTGATTACATGTTGCTGGTTTTTAAGATCAAAACCTTGTGCTTTCTTCAGGAAAAAAATGAGTGGGGAGTGTTTCATAATGAAAGGGAAATAGAGCAGGTGGGGACAGGGTTGAAGTGCGAGATTTTGTTCAGTTCCCTGAGCTCTTCAGCCCTGGGTGGCTCTTTATTCTGTGTATGGAAATCACATTAGAAATTCTAATTGAAAAAGGAAAAGGAAGAAAATTCAGCTACATGGTGTTTTAGGCTGATTTAATGATAGTTTGATTTATGGGGCTCATTCAGCCACCTTTCCTCCTGCTGTGTGGAAGGCCAGTCATGGAAATCTCATTGCTGCATCCTGCTGGGTGGCAGGTGGGTGCTGGAAAACAACAAACTCGGGCCATTCCTGCTGACCAAACCCTCATTTTCATCTCTGCAGCTGCAGTGCACAAAACCATAACTCAAACTCAAACTGAGTACGGCTACAAGAGCCTCTTTTGCGCTTGCTGTGATCTGATTTCTCCACATTCCTGACCCTAAAGGAGCAGTTTGCAAACTGAATCAGATATTGGAGTCAGTTTTCCACGTTGTGCCAGCAAATCAGGTGGAAAACATCATCTATTCATTATGTGGATGAATGGTCTGGCAGAAGAGCTCCTTGGCTCTCCCTGTCTCATTTCATGAATTTATCCACCTAAGCCGTGTCTAGTCTAAGAATGAAAAACAATGAAGATTGAAAAAGAAATATCCCAGCCTCTGATCATTATCCAGAAGCTGAGGATGGGGCTGCCTGTGGCACAGTGTCCCAGCTGTCCCCACACCAGCTGCACCCTGGTGGTCACAAGCTGTCCCCAAGGCAGGGGAGCTCAGAACCATCCAGAGCATCCCCCAGAGATCCTGTGGCACAGCTGGCAAAGCTCCTGGCATACTCAGCTGTCCTCTGAGCAGCTGGGAAAAGCCACTGTGAGTCTTTGAGGGAGCTGACTGAAAGCAGTGACACAAAAAGAAATCCCTCAGAGCCTGGGTGCTTTCATCCCACAGAGAAACCTCATCACTTCTGCCTCACACACAAGGGCACCTTCTGGTTCTACTGCATTGAGGACCTTAAAAAGTACCAAGGTGTGACATCCAGCATTCATATTTGATCCCACAGATCTGGTCATGGCTGCTCAAATTATGTTTTAATCAAACAGGAGAATCTGGTTGCAAAAAATATAATTCCCATACTGGATTTCCCTGGAGCAGGACAGGACATCAAGGTTTATTCCTTCCAAATGAGTCAGTCTTTCAGAGCTACAGAATAATGCTCAGCCTGCACTTTTTTGCTGCTCTTACATTAAATTGGCTTGACCCAATGACTGTGGGCTTGGAGAAGACAAAATTTCCCCACTTCCTTTTTTAAGTGGTTCTGCTTTGGGGCAGTTTAAGGGTTTAAGTGATAACTGCAGCTGGATTTTCTCCAAATCTTTTCTGTCCCATGGTTAGTAAGGCAGATTGTCTTTGGTATGTGTGTGCCAGTTCAGATCTGACCTAAAATGTACCAGAAATGCTGGCAAAGGAGAATTATTTGAGAATAAACATCCTATTGCTTGTAAGGCCAGTTCCTGTTTCTCCCTCTCAGTGAAGAGCTGAAGGGGATTTGTTTGTTTGTGGGTTTTGGGTGTTTTTTTTTTTCTTTTTTAATCTCTTCCTTCTAAGAGCTCCACTGACCCTCACTTAAGAGTGATTACCCCAACAGTGGATTACTCAGCTAAACGACTTCCCAAAGCTGTCCTGGGAATACTGGAGTACCCTGGCAATGCAATATTTTTATTCTTATTTTTATTTTTTATTTTTTCTCCTCTCCAAGCACCTGTTCACCCTCCCGAGGGCCAGCCGGGCCTCAGCCCCCAGCGTCAGGGGGGAGGTGTACGATGTCCCCTCCCCACAGCACCGAGGGTCCCTGCTCCCACAGGTGAGTGCTGCCCCCTCCCTCCCTGCAGCTGCCACCCTGGGACACCTCAGAGGGCACCTGCAGGCCACTGCCACTGTCACCCTCTTTGCTTTGTGTGAAAATGGGGAGAAAATCATCTGGTTTTAGCTCAAAAAGCTCGGTTTTCAGGAGCTTCTGAGAAATTTAGGGTGATGTGGCTTAAATCTGGTGCCTTTGTAATGAACAGTCCTGTTTTTTTCCATCAGTAAGGCACATCCCCATGGATTCTGAGGCAGAGAGGTTGGCACTGCTGATGTCTTACTGAATTCTCTGTATTGATGCCTTGGGAAGGCTGAGCTGGAACAGAGACTGGACAGAGCTGGAGAATAAAGCAGGGATTTATTGAAAGGGCTTTAGGACACACCTTGGGCAGGACAAGAGCCTGGCCAGGGCTGCACCCAAGGGGGACCAAAATGGTCACAAAATGGACCCAAAATGGTCACAAAATGGACACAAAATGGACAAACAGTCACCAAGCTTCACACTTTGATCAGTTTTGGTCCATTTGCACCTTGGGGTTGAATTGTCCAATTCCAGCTCCAGGCTGGGAGCTCCCATCCTTCTTGTTCCTCCCTCCAGCCACCCTTGTTTGTGCTTTGGGGCTGGAAGTTGTCCTTGGAGTGAGCAGGACAAGGATTTGTTTTGTGTCCCTGCTGTGTGCAGAGCTGAGTGCCCCTGACTGTGAGCTCAGAGCTGCACCCTGGGCACCACAGAACCTGGGATACAGGGGAGATAAAACTTAAAGCATCAGTATCAGTGGCAGCCTCTCTGCCTCAGAATCCATGAGGAAATGTGTGGTGTCATTTGTTCAGGGGGATTTGGGGGTGTTCAGAGAAGAGTCACAAGCACAGGCTCGGCAAGAAATTAAGAAATGTCACCCCCACCCCCCTCCCTGTGGGAAAAACACACCCTGGGTTTGGTCCCCACTGTGAGGTGTGTCCTGTTACACAATCCTGCCCTTGGTGCTGTCCCACTCCCCTGGGTCACTGAATGCCACATTTCCTCCACCTCTGAGGCTGGGCATGTCCCCAGGATGGGACAGACACAGCCCAGGATGGGACAGACACAGCCCAGGATGGGACAGGCACAGCCCAGGATGGGACAGGCACAGCCCAGGATGGGACAGGCACATCCCAGGATGGGACAGGCACAGCCCAGGATGGGACAGGCACAGCCCAGGATGGGACAGACACAGCCCAGGATGGCACAGACACAGCTCAGGGGACAGACATAGCCCTGTCCTGTTCTGTCACCTCCCACACAAAGCTGTGAGTGGCACTGGGGCACATCCAGGGCCCTTCCCAGCCCTGCTGCTCCCTGGCACTGCAGGCTGCAGCCCAGTCCTTTATTATCCACAGATTTCCTGGAGTCCCCACTCTTTGTGTAAGGGGGGATCCCTGCTCAGACCCAAACCTACTCATGTATGGCCCAAAGCCTTTGATCCCACTCAAGGCCCTAAAAAGGCTCTAAAAAAATCAAAATAAACTTTTTTTTTTTTCCCTTTGAGCAGAGTGGTGCCACCCCCCCCAGCACACGGAAGGGCTCCTTGCTGGGCAGATCCACTGAGAGCTTCCAGGCAGAGCAGAAGCAGCTTTACAACATCCCATCCAAGCCAGAGAAAGCAGGAGCTGGCAGCCAGAAGGACTCAGCAGCAGCCAATGTAAGTAAGGCTTGGTGGGCACAGAATAATCTGTCACTCCTGGGATGCCTGGCTTGGAGCAGGGACAGCTTTCCCATCTCTTCCCCAGTGTTTCTTACACAATAAATGGTCCTGAATTTCCCTTTCCCAGCTTAGGCTCCAGCTGTACACACATACATCTGTATCAAGCAACATTTAAATTCACTGAGGATGTTTGAGCAGAGTCAGTGGTGTCTGTCAGTGATGTATTAATTGTCAGGGTGTGCATGTGAATGGGAAAATCAAGTGTCTACAGACTTCACTGGCTGGGGACTCTCCTGTAGTGCTCCAAATATTTTACCTTTTATATGTGCAGCTTGTGCATGTTAGAAAATAAAAAATACAGGCAGCCTGTCTGTGTTGCTGTTCCATTGATATCAGTGGAGCTGCACACATTTGAGAATTCAGTTCTCATTATTCATGTTTAAAGAGATGGTTTATGAACCCCTTGTGCTCTGTTGCAGTTATATGATGTCCCTCCCAAAAGAGAACCTGACAACTCAGAAAATAAATCCCAGAAGAAGTGCTGGGGCCATTACAACACTCTGCCAAACCCTCGCAAGTCCGAATGGATTTACGACATTCCAGTGTCCCCCGAGAGCTCTGGGTTCAAACCAAAGCCTCCTGGGCAGCCTGTGGAGAAGCAGGTGCTGTATGACATTCCCCCAGCCAGGTACAAGGCTGGAAACCCCCAGCTCTATGATGTTCCACCCACCCAGAGGAAATTAACTCTCCCAGAAATCCTCGTGTACGACGTCCCATCCTCACGGGATGTGCTCCCGCTGCCCCAGAACTCTGAGGTGCCCTCCAGCCTCCTGGCTGCCAAGGCTGAGAATCTGACCTCTGAGGAGAATGTTTATGATATTCCCAAAGGTCTGCCCAGTGCTGGGCACTCCATGGAAGAGGTGGAAATCAACAGTGATGGCTCTGGAGATGAAACACACGGCGCTTCTCCACAGCTCCCTGTGGATGCCAAGTCAGAAAAGGACACTTTGTGTGTCTCTGGTGTGGACAGCAGAAGCAGCACTCTCTCCTCATCCTCCAGCTCCGCTGCTGAGTCGTTTCCTACGCTGTCACCATCACCAGAACCTGTCCAAGAAATCAAACTGGAGCTGGAGGCTGCCATCGAGACCCTGACTGGGCTGCAGCACAGCGTGTCCAGCTCCATCGCCAGCTTGATGATCTTTGTCAGCAGCAAGTGGAGACTGCAGGAGCACCTGGAGAAAAGCCTGGAGGAGATCCACAGAGCAGTGGATCACATAAAGGTGTCCCTGGGGGAGTTCCTGGCCTTTGCTCAAGCCCTGAAGGGAAATGCCTCCAACCTCACGGATAACAACCTGCAGGCCAGGATTAAAAAACAGCTGGAAATCCTCATGAACTCCTACAAAATCTTGACAGAAACGAGGGAAGCTCTCAACAGCTGCAGCTGGTCCCTGGAAGCTTTGGTGCTCAGGAAGCCCCAGAACAACCCTGATGACCTGGATCGCTTCGTTATGGTGGCCAGGACAATTCCAGAGGACATCAAGAGGTTCGTGTCCATCATCATCGCCAACGGGAAGCTGCTCTTCAGGAAGAACGAGAAGGAGCAAGAAAAGGAGCGACCAGAAGTGAACCCAGAGTGCAAAATGGCAAAACAAATCCCAGTGCCAAGAAGAGTAGAAATGGAGTCACTGCAGAGAAATGCCCCTGAGGAATCCAGCCAAAGCCGGGTCCCCATGGAGAAACCAGAAGAAAATTCCCCTGAGGATTGTGATTATGTCCAGTTACAGGTCAGTGACACTGGGGTCTCCTCTCTGTATTCCTCACCCTTTGCAGATATTAGGCTAACTACCAGCATTATTTTACCTTTGCACCAGTGCCACATTCAGTTTGCATTTTCCAGACTTTAGGTAGATCCAGGATTTTGTGACAGTTCTGGATGGCACGTGTACAGTGAGCAGTAAGTTCAATCATTAGAGAAAGTAGAACTTTTTTATCATTCTTGCCAGTTTAAAATAGTTTATGAAGCAGGATTTGGGAGTTAGCAACTCCTTATTTCCCTGTTCCCTCACAGTTCTCTTCCTGCCACTGCACTGTGCTTGGCATGACAAGAGATGTTCCTTCCTGACCTGAGGTGTGTCGTGTAAATCCTGTTTTCACAGAAATTAAACTCTGGGAATTATCACATTTAGTTGTTAGAATAATTCTGGACAATTGTTAGAACCTCCTTAGAATGACTAAAATATCTACTAAGAATATCTCCCTTGGTTTCCCAAAGAAATGCTGGCATGTCCTTAAAATTTAGGGAATGTTTTGTGGAAATGTTTTGTTGATGTTGGTTTCAATCTCAGATCTTGCAGGTACTACATTTTTAGGAGGAAAAAACCTACAGCTCCTTCTAATGAATTCCCCATTTCTAATTGTAACATGAAGCCTACAGAACAAGTAGTTGTTTCCCCATGAAATAAGAAAAAAACCACATTTATATTTAAATACTTTATGTAGTTGTTTCAATGCTTTCATCTTAATTTGTAACAGGCACAGAAAGTCATTTCAGGTAAAGAAGTAACAAAGAAGAGTACAGAGTCAAACCTAAAGGTATTTCTGACTTTGAAAATATTATTTATGAGGGCTTTTAGTTGCTGATTTCTGTGCTTGCTACAACTCAGAGTAATTTACATTCAGACACACACCTCTATACACAGAGAGCTATTTGCTTCTCCCAGATCATTTTCCCATAATTACTGCAGAAAAATGTGAAGAACACTTATTTTCCTCAACCAAACGACTCCAGTTTAAAGTCCTACAGTTTATTTTATTGCCTTTCAGCACCATTTGGGATAAGGCTGTGAAAATCAGTACTTCAAAGCATCTTGTCATGCACTGGCACAAAACTGACTCCTGTTTTGTGCATTTTAATCATTCATAACCCTGACTGAGTCCATTAAAGATCAATGTTTTGTATTATTTGAAATCTTCAAGGCCAGAATGTGTCAAGGACTGACATTTGGCTGCAGCACTTTGTGTGCTATCCATTATTAAATGTGTATTTAGGGGGAAAAAAAGGCAATCAGGAGAATTTCCAACACTTTACAGCAAGAGAAATTACTGCAAAGGCACCAGAGTGGAGCGACTCAGAGAATTTAAAAGCAGAGCAACCAAAGAAAAAACCACCACGGGCCAAACCTATTTTTATTTCCACCCTTTCTCCAGGTTTTACCGTGCTCCAAAAAGACAGAGGACCCCGCCAGGCAGGAGGCAGGCAGGAGGAGCCCCCTGGCAGAGCACTGCAGGCTGTGCTTCGCCGCCCTGCACAAAGCCATCGGCGTCTTCACCGCCAGCCTCCGCAGCCAGCAGCCCCCCGAGATCTTCATCTCCCACAGCAAACTCATCATCATGGTGGGCCAGAGGCTGGTGGATTCCCTGTGCCAGGAGAGGCAGGACGGGGAGGCCAGGAGCGAAGTCCTGCAGGGCAGCAGCCGCTTCTGCAGCCTCCTCAAGAGCCTGGCCCTGGCCACCAAACGCGCGGCGCTGGCCTTTCCCAACGCCCAGGCCAGCCGGGAGCTGCAGGAGCAGGCCGAGGAGCTGGACAAGTACAGCCAGCACTTCAGAGCCATCCTGGACTGAGGGACCCCCTTGGCAACCACTTGCACCCAGAATTCCCACTGGGAGCTCCCTGGGTGCTGGGGGAGGTCTCCGCACTCAGAAATCCCACCAGGAACTCCGTGGGTGCAGGTGAAGACCCCCACACTCAGAATTCCCACCAGGACCTCCCTGGGTGTAGGTGAAGATTCCCACACTCAGAATTCCCACCAGGACCTCCCTGGGTGCAGGGGAAGATTCCCTCACTCAGAATTCCCAACTCCTTGGGTGCAGGTGAAGATTCCCTCACTCAGAATTCCCACCAGGACTTCCCTGGCTGCAGGGGAAGATCCTCCCAAACCCTGAATTCCCACCAGGAATTCCCTGGCTGCAGGGGAAGGTCCCCACACACAGAATTCCCACCAGGAATTCCCTGGGTGAACAGTTAGCAGGTGATGCAGAATTAAATCTGCATTTTCTTCTCCACTGTTCACCTCCTGCCTGGAAATGTCCTTGTCACAGGGGCTGGCTGGGAATGTTTGCTGTGCATTGGAGCAAAAGTTGCTGATTTTTCAGACTGATCTGTTATTTTTTGTTCTCTATGTACGTCTGATAAATGTATTTTCCTTTTTGTTTTATCTGTTCCTGTAAAGTCTCTCTTTAAGTGTAGCTGCACAATGTTCTGTAACTTATGATATCCCAACATCGATTGTTTCCTTTGTAATTACAAGGTTGTAATTGGTGGTTTGTTGTTTTTTTTTTTTTGTTTTTTTAAACAGCTGCAAAGCTACTTTTTAACAAATGTATTTAACAAATGCAACACGCTACAAAATCTGGTCAATAGGAAATGCACAAAGGAAAACTTTGGGAGAAGTCCTGACTCCTGATAAATCCACAGCGAGCGCATCATCCCCTGTCACAGCCCGGAGCCCTCAGAGCATTTCTCCAGAGGAAAAAAAATAATGATTTCAGTCACTAAAGGTGCAGAGGCTCTGAACAAGCTCTTCCCAGAGCTGCAAAGGCGATGCTGTTCCCTGCTGGGAACATTAATATTAAATATTAATACTAATAAAAATATTAATACTAATTATAAATACAGCTCTGGGGAAGCTGCCGGGCTCCATCCCTCAGGGTCCGGTGTTCCAGGGCTCCATCCCTCGGGTTCCAGCGTTTCTAGCTGGAGCTTTTTAACTTTATCCCCCAAATCTCTGGAAGTGAAAACTTCTGGATGTGACAAAGACTGCGGCCTCGTGCGGTACACCCGTATTTTATTTCTAATTAATTTATTTTACGGCCCGCACCGGTAGTGCCAAGGCCGGGGCTGTTCGCCCTCAGAAGGGACAATTTGCGGGTTCTCGCCGGAGTTTTCCTTGTCACCCCCGCGTTTCAGGCGTGATTTATCATGACACGGGTCACTACCATCGCGACATCGCTGTTTGCCCGCTCGGGACAGCGTTCGCATCCCACCGGGAATTCACGTGGATTAAACCCGCTCCTGCACCACCCGCGCGCGCTGAGGGCAGAACGCGCCTCCCCAGCGCCCCCGTAAGCCCGAACCGCCTCGGGAGCGTCTCCTTTGGCCATAAATCCTCCCAAAATGGGTCTCCCGGGATATTTCCTTATTTAAAAAAAAGGATAAACCTCTGGGCAAGGGGAGGGAATGCTGTGGGAACCCCCCCGCGCTGGGCTGGTACGATCCTCGCTCCCCCCGCCCGGCGCGATGGGCGCGCCCGCCCCGCCCGG
>WEIU01009141.1:1297096-1324342 GCA_013389925.1 Aegithalos caudatus
TGGGGATGGAGCCTGGGGGGACACAGGCACTGCTGGGGCTGGGCAGGGCTGGGGATGGAGCCAGGGGGAGAACACAGGCACTGCTGGGGCTGGGAGGGAGCCTGGGGCTTTGGGATGGAGCCAGGGGCTGGGGATGGAGCCTGGGGCTCCCCCAGGCACTGCTGGGGCTGGGGGATGGAGCCTGGGGCTCCCCCAGGCACTGCTGGGGCTGGGGATGGAGCCTGGAGCTCAGCCTGGCACTGCTGGGGAAGGTCTGGCTGCCTGGGAGCTTTCAGGCTTCTTTCTGAATTCAAGAGGTTTCTGGGTGTGCTTTTGTGTTATATTCCAGAGGAAAGATAAAAGTAGCTTTTCCTGGATAAATTTGGGTGTAAAGTGAAGGAGTAGAGGGCAGTGTTGGCAGGGGAAAAGGGGTTAAATGTTGTTTGGAGCCCAGGAGATGGGATGTGACTTCCCTCTGGGTCACATCCAGAGTTGGAATCATGGATTGAGTTCGGTTGGGAGGGACCTTAAATCTCCTGCAGTGCCCCCCTGCCATGGCAGGGACACCTCCCACTGTCCCAGGCTGCTCCAAGCCCATCCAGCTTGGCCTTGGGCACTGCCAGGGATCCAGAACAGCCACAGCTGCCCTGGGAATATTATTCCAAGGCCTGCCCTCCCTCAGAGAAAAGAATTCCTCCCCAAAATCCCTCCTAAACCTCCTCTCTGGCAGTTTGGAGCCATTCCCTGTGTCCTGTCCCTCCCTTCCTTGGAGATCCTCTCTCTCCAGGTGAACAATCCCAGCTCTCCCAGCCTTTCCCCATGGGAGGTGCTCCATGCTCTCTCTGCCTGGCATCACACTGGAGCTGGATTCTGTGTGCCAGCCCTGCAGGAAATCTGCATTCCATTGCTCTGGGGCAGGGAATTTCCTCACAGCTGCTCTGGGCACAGCAGCAACTCCTTTGTCACCTGAGGGATGGGAAGAGCAGGAGCTCACAGCTCAAGGGATGCCAAGAATTTCCTCTCCAGAGAGGAATTACCCAGGAGATACTCAAGATAGCAAACCAAAATATACCTATTGTGGTTTAATGTACCCCATATTTTCCATTCAATTCTTACATTGTGTGAATTAATCATAAATCCATTACCTACTTAAATATGCTAAATAGTTTGATTAGGTGCAAGAACTTGTAGAGAAAGGGGGGCTGAGCCCTGCCAGCACTGCACAAACCTGAACTTCCTTCCAATTATTGTGTGCTGTCTTTTCTTTGAAGGTTTTGCTTCCTGAGAAACTGTGGCTGTGTGTTCTCTGAGCGTGCTCTCAAGGAAATTAAAGCTGAAGTTTGTCACAAGGTGAGTTTTCCCAGCTGCAGAAGCTGTGTGTGTTCATGCAATTGCATTCACTGCTGTAAAAAGGGAGGTTTTTACTCTCAGTGTGCAAATTGAAATGGAATTTGTAAAGGTCCTGTTCTATCACAGCCTCAAGTATTTCTTCATGGCCTTCCTTAATTAAAAAATATTCTAAATAATTATAAAACTGAGTATTTTTGCTCTCAAGAGTTTGATTTTGCAGTAACTACTTCAGAATTTCTCTTTTTCCCCCAATATTTGATACTAATTTTAGTTTTGAAAAGGGTGTGATTGGTTTGGGTTTGGGGGTTTTGTTTGATTGGTAATTTATTTTTCCTGAATGCACACAGCTTTTGTTTTATCAGTATCTGTTCTGTGTTAAACTGGTGGTGTTTTCAGGTTATGTTTTGACCCCTGTATTTTTAAAGGACATTGGGAGCTGCTTTTTTATATTTTTGGGTGGGACCAACTTTGTAAAATTCTCAGCAGTTCCATGAATTCTTGTAGACAATACTGACTTTATTTCACATTACTGATCTCATTGTACAGGGTTTTTGTACCTAAGGACAATGATAAAAGAGCAAATTAACTTTTTTTCCTATCACTACTTTCATTATCAGCAAGATTTGTGGTGAGAGTTGCCACACTTGGGAACTTGGAATTATTTAATTTCTCTGAACACCCTGCTATTGGATAGAATATGGAATATATTGATATTAAACAAGAACCTGGGATGGAAACACTTTTGTTGTTGGTAAATTGTTGGATATTGTAAGGTTTAATCTCATATTTCTGCTTTCAGTGCTCATTTTGTTCTGTCCTAATGGCTTTGTTTCCTCTTGGCAGATACTCATTTATTTTTAATGAGGGGTTTCTTTTGCATCTAAATTTTTGTTGATGGATGGGTGTAACCAGAGCATAAAATGCAGGAATGAGATGTTTTGCCTGTGTTTTTTCCAAAGACCAAATGAATCCCACATATTTTTCCCTGCCTTTTTTTTTCTTTTTTCCAGCAATGAGTATTTAGCATGCAGCTGGAAATTCTTTACAATACTCAGAAAGGTTCTTCTAGAAACAATTAAATGGATATAATATTTAGCTTCTCATCCTCTCAGGACTGGATTTTGATGCACAAAGACATTATTAACCAGCTGAGAGAACACATTGATTAAGGTCAGAGTGAGCTGGCAGATTTTTGGGTGTGTTCTGATTTCAGAATCAGGAAGGGGAGTAGAACTCCTGTGAACAGGAGCAGAGGGAAGTGCCTGCTGTGCTTTGTGGTATCTCACTTTGTGTCCAAAGCACTAATTAGCAGCACATTCTGCATTTCTGCAGCAATGGGGCACACAGGACAATTAATGAATGAAGAGGAAGAAAACATTAGTGCATTGTATGTGCTCAGATTGGAATCTTGTGTTAATGAACAGAACCCTCTCCTGATGATGCCAACACAGAAGTTTGGAAGTGCAGAATGTTTGAATGTTGTGGCTGTCTCCTGAGTGTTCCTGCTGGGGCTAATTATTGCATTTTAGGAATTACAGAGGTTGTGAAGCAAAATCCAGTCTGTGAGACCCCTGTGAGCCACTGCATTTTCTTTTTCCTGGCCCTGCCACCTCCTGTGTGTGCTGTGGGACTTTGGAAAGTGGCATTCCTTCCAAAAGGAAGATGCTGTCTTTCCTTGGGACTCTGTATTCAGTTCTCAGCCAGCAGAATCTGTGTCCTCACCTCATCCCAGAGCTTTGCAGTGGTGTGAAGGTGGAGAAATGTCAGTGCTGGAGCTCTGGGCCATTCCCATCCCCACCTGGGGATTCTGGAGAGCTCCAAAACTCTCCAGGAGCTCTTCCAGAGCCCTGCCCTGGCTGTGCCCTTTGCCTGTGACCAGCAGTGATTTCCCACAGCTCTTTGGGAAGAGGTGCTGTAATGATCCACTGAAAATATTCCCCAGGGAATAGCCAGAGCTCTCACTGCTCACTTCTGAGCTCAGTTTTTGTTGTGGCAGCACAAAAAACAGAGAAATCCATTTGCCAGTGGTGTGCAGGTCACCAGGTAAGTGTTTAGGAAAAGCCAGGATGCACATGCAGGTTTTGTGTGGTTCAGGGGAATGGGAAACACCAGGATGGAGGATTGAGCATTCCTTGGCTTCTCTTGGCAGCACTTGCCACAGTCCTGGATCTGAAGGGGCCTAGGGAGGAGGAACCAAGCTTTCTCAAGAGTTTTCTTCACATGAAAACTTCACATGAAGAGCTGACAGTATAAAATAAATGTATTTTACTGCTTTACTGGAATATACTGGATTGGCACTGGGGAAAGGCACAGGAAAGGGAGAGGGAACTGTCATTGCCCATTAGCAACTGTAATTAATGTCTGAGGCCATTCTTTGAGTGCTTTAGCTTGAAAATAAGCTGTTCTTTCTTCACATCTTAAGCAGCATTTTGAAGGGTTCACCTTCAAGAATAACATTCAAATGGGAGAATTTTAATCCAAAGGACCAGACACTGGAGCAGAGCTGACATTGTCTCACTGCCTGCAGGGTAAATGCTTTGATCTGTATTGTCAAAACATAAAACCCCTGGGGATTCAAAGATTGCTTGAAAGAGCAGTGAGCATTTTTTAGTGCTGGTTTAAGTTGGAGAGCAGACTTGGTAGATGAAGTGCCAGGGACAGATTTTGTACCTTCTTAGACTTAAAAGAGTTGGGAAAGAGCTTTTGTCTGAAACAGAGCAGCTTAGGAGTGCAAATGCATCTTGTGAGACATTTTTACACAGAGGTGGGGTTGGTTTGAGTTGTGTTTTTGAGCTTTTGATCCCTAAGAAGGGGAAACTGAAACTCTCAGCACTGTCACGTGTTAAAATGTGACTCAGTCACATTTCAGTCAGCAGGCAGAGAAACAACTTTGCTTCCAGAGGTGGATTCTGGAGCAGCAGCTCTGCAGATTGGGATTCCTGCTGCCTCCTGTTCCTCAGGAAGAATTATTTGTGATGAAGATTGAGGTCTGGGGATGTTGAGGTCTGTGGTGATTGATCTGTGGAGGTCTGTGGATTCTGCTGTGCCCAAACATTTTGGAATTTTTGTTCCAGCTGGCTTGCAGGTTCTTGCATGGGCAGCCTTTGGTGTCTGCTAATTGGGAGTCTGCTATTTGACAGAAATTATGCTTTAATTTGGATGCTGACTCTCTTAAGAAGTTCCTATGGATGTAAAATGTGCTAGAAGTGGTGTGGACAGAGGATAGAGGTTATGGACTTGGTGCTGGAAGCCCTTCTGGGAGTCACTTTGAAAGTTAAGGACAAGATTACATTTAAAATGTACTTTCTTGGATCACTTCAAAGTTTATTTTGGACCTGTTTTCAGAGTCAGCTAAACACAGGCTTGAAATAGTGCCCTAACTATTAAGCTCTGTGCCATATCAAACACTTAACCCCATGTTTAATTTAGATATGAAGCTTTTTTAAAACAGAATTTATGCCTGTGGCTGATGCAGAGCTGGGTGTGCAGCAGTGGTTCCTGGAGCCAGGGTCACTTTGGCACTTTCTGCTCCTAGGGCACCAAAATTAACAAATATTTGCTGAGGTCTGAAAGTTGTGATTGACCAACTCTTAACATAATAACACAGAGTTCATGAAGGCTTTTCATGTGTGTTTCAAGGAGGTGATGTGGTCATGGCAATCACAATAATGAGTTGAATACTATTTCTTACTACTTGAGAATGGTTTCATGATGATTTTCCTATATTTTTTTTCTTAAATACAAAACCCTTTAAGCAAAGAGGGCCATGCTGCAAAGATATTCCTAGACTGACATGGGTAAAGTCATACCAAAATTGTATTTTCAGAGGCCTTTTTGTGCAGGTTTTTTTGCCTGGTTCAATTTCTGCAAAAGGAGCTCATGATATCCAGTGCCTGGCTGTTGAATTTTTCATTTTAATTCAATTTGGAAGTGATGCACAACAACTGTTCTGCCTGGTGGTGCCAGGGGTGAAAGCTGGAGGCTGGATTTGCTGCAATGATGGCAATAAGGAATGTTCCATTCCCATTTTAAAAGGCATCATGGAGTGAATAAATGCTTGGCAGTGCCCTACAGTGGACTGGAGAGAAATTAATTATGAATATTGCTATGATTAATCCATGCCAGAGACCCATTAGCTTCAGTAATGGTTTGGAGAGAGACTCCCAACAAGCTCAGAATGAACATGTGCCTGGCTTTTATTTTCCTTTTCTTTTTTAGCTTTATTTCCCTCCATTAAAAAAAAAAAAGTATCTCCAGCAATATTTAGCCACAAGATAAGTCCTGGATTATCTCTGAGACTGAGCACAAGCCTTTGGGTTGAGTTTGTAAATAAATAGGGACCAGATGGCCTTTCTTTAGGTTAAAGTTCATTTGCAAGAAATGATGTTTCCAATAAACTTGTGTGGGAAAATGAGGAGTAAAGTTCCAGAAACCTGGGAATAAGTTTGTAACAAGAAACTTTCATGTCCTCTTATTGGGTGATTTTTTCTTTTTTTAGGGGGTGGAATAGGCTCAATCTCTACTCAGTCTTCTTGTAAAAACTCAGGATGTTTTGGGTGCATGTTGAAGATTCCATTGAAATTGCTCCTTTTAAAATTTTTTTAATTTATTTATGATTTATAATTCACAGTTTTTAATCCAGTGAGTTATCCTGGTCCCTGCCAGGTGTTACTGCACTTGCTGCAGGCTCTTTGCTTCTCTCAGTCAGGTACACTGGGATGGAAAAATGTTTGAAAAATGGCTTTTTGCTCCTTTTTCCTGTAATCCCTGGCCTCAGATTTTCCCTGTCTCCTTGCCCTGAACTCCTGCAGAGGCTCAGAACAGAGACTTGGAGATGAACACGTGTTGCAGGATCCTTCTGTGGTTAGGGCCAAAGCCTGGCAAGGGCAGCAGTGATGTTGCCATGCTACAAAATGAAATTAGGGATGGAGCTGGCCATGGGAAATCAAAACAAACCCACACCCCCCCAGTGGCATGGGCAGTGTCACAAACTGGTTGTGACTTTTGTCCAAGCTCTGAAATTTTAACATCAGCTTCATCATTCAAAACATTCCATGAGACATTCAGTGGCCACGACTTTAATTTGTTATTTCTCCATATTTTATCTTTGCTCAGTCACTGCTTCCATCTTACTGTTTTCATGCCAGTTAGTCACACTTTGGCTGTGAACATGAGCAATATTGACTAAACAAAGTCACTTAATGGATAATGAACTTACAATATAACGGAGCAGAGATTGAGACACTCTTTGTGAATTAACCCACTGCTACCGGAATGAGGTTTATTGAGGCAGTACAGCACTGTGCTTCACCCTGGAGGCACAGAGCTCAGCAAATACCCCATTTTCTGTTTTCCATCTTACTTTTTTCATGCCAGTTAGTCACACTTTGGCTGTGAGCACTACTTAAAATGCAATGAAGCAGAGATTGAGACATCGTGAATTAACCCACCGCTACCGGACTGAACTTTATTGAGGCAGTACAGCACTGTGCTTCACCCTGGAAGCTCAGAGCTCAGCAAACATCCCATTTTCCCCCCCTGCTGCTTTCTGCAGGAGCGTGCTGAGCTCACAGGTGCAGCTGCATGTCGAAGGGGCTGCGCTGCTGCAGGCGCCAGTGCTGCAGCACGGGCACGCCAGCCTGGCGCAGCGCCCGCAGCCGCAGCCGCCTCTCCAGGCACTCCAGGGCCAGGGGGGCCCTCCCTGCCTCAAACTTGTTGGCAAACAGGTGAGGGGACTCAATGATCCACTGCAGGTCCCCCAGGCCGTAGATGCAGATGTCCCTGACGTAGTGACCTGCAGGGAGAAACCCGGGAGGGGCGGCGGGGAGGTGAGAGGGGGCGGTTTTGGGGAAAAGGGGTTTTTGTCCTTTGGGATTGTGCACAGGAATGGAGCTGGAGGATAATGCTGCTGTACTGTAAGGACAAGGGTTTGGGTTGTACATCAATAGATGTTTGGTGCCTCCAGCTGCTTCCCATGTTGCTCTGCTTAATAAAATCTTAGAGGTTCTGATTTCTCCTAGGATTTCCTATAGGTTCTGATTTCCTATAGGTTCTGATTTCTCCTAGGTTCTGATTCCTTACAGTTTTCTGATTCCTCCTAGGTTCTGATTCCTCCTAGGTTCTGATTCCTCCTAGGTTCTGATTCCTCCTAGGTTCTGATTCCTCACAGGTTCTGATTCCTCACAGGTTCTGATTCCTCACAGGTTCTGATTCCTCACAGGTTCTGATTCCTCCTAGGTTCTGATTCCTCCTAGGTTCTGATTCCTCCTAGGTTCTGATTTCCTACAGGTTCTGATTTCTCCTAGATTCTGATTTCTTACAAGTTTCTGATTTCTCCCAGGTTCTGATTCCTTACAAGTTTCTGATTCCTCCTAGGTTCTTATTCCTCCTGGGTTCTGATTCCTCCTGGGTTCTGATTCCTCCTGGGTTCTGATTCCTCCTAGGTTCTGATTCCTTACAGGTTCTGATTCCTTACAGGTTCTGATTCCCTGCTCAATCACACTGGGCTCAGCTTGCACACTCAAGAGTTTTTCATTATTTCTGCATGCTTCCCACGTGGCCAGCACTGTTCTTTTTTATTGCTGTTCAAATGGAAGGCTTGAACCCAATGTTGATGGAAGTACCTGACAAACATCCTGGTCAGGTAAAGCCCCCTCCACTGTGATCAGTCTAATTAGTGCATTGGTAATTAGGGGCTGAAGGAGGGGTTGTCAGTGTATGGATGCTGTGCTCATCTCAAAATATATAAAATATGTAACTAATATATTAATACAACATGCATCTCAAAATCTCTAATTGGATAAAGTGGAGTAATTTATAGAATGCCTTGTTTTATTTAATACTTCCAAAATAAATTATATATGACCATTGAGGCATATTTAATAGCTGGTTTAAATAATATGTAATCACCAATTAATGCTGTGAATCAAGTTTGAGTGAATCAAATTTAAGTTCATGATCAAAATTCACATTACCTTTGCAGCCTTTGTGTGAGATTCCTTCTTGATCTTTCCATTTAATGGCTCTTAGGTCTCCTTCCCAGCCTGCATTGGGTGTAGCCCCTGGAGCATCTTTAAAAACAGAAGGCTCTGATAAAATTCTTTGCTACTTATTACAGGGAAAATTTTCACTGCTGGACATTCAATGTGTTAAGTATTTATCTGCAGATGTTTATGTCATAAGAACAGATATCATTCTCAGTATTATTGCTTTTTATTATTATTCCTTGAGAGCAAAAGCTTTCATGCAGCAAAAAAACCTTCTTTTTAACCAGAATTTTTCTAACTCCTGGTCTGCACTGAAACAGCAATCTCCTACATTGTTTCTCAACCACCAGATGTGACTTTTCAGAAGAAAGCAGAAGAAATGACTTAATTTCTGCAATTCAGAGCTGTTCAGCTCCCAGCTGGAGCTCAGAGCCTCTCCTCCCTGCCCTGCTTGGGTTATTTTGGGGGCAGAAATGCCCAACTCTTACCAGGCAAACGATTGAGGGTGACCCAGTAGTGCTCATCAGGGCTGTAGGTGTCCCTGGACCACTCCAGCAGAGCTTTTGCCCGGGCATCACTCAAGGTAAACTGCACAAAATCCTTGGTGAGGATGTAATAGGCACTGCCAAAATAGATGGTCAGGTTGTGTGGGGGCTGAGCTTTCCTGATTTTTGCTGGGTACACGTAGGGCACCCCAGAGTGGACGTACTCCCTGTAGCTGACCTCTGTCCTGTGCTTCACGTGCAGGGGCTGCACTATCCCAGGAGTGATGTTTTTGCCATTCCACTTGCTTTTTATGTATTGTATGATTTCTTTGTTTGTTTTCAGCGGGTAATCTTGACCACACAGGTTAATAACATAATTCCACTGAACTTTGGAGTTAACCAGGTCTCTCATGCAGTTAATGTCAGCTTGCAGTCTTGAGAAGCCTGCGTAAACAACGTGTTCTCTTTTGGAGGAAATGAAAATATTTTCGAAGCAGTTAACGATGTTCTGTACAGCAGTTTTGTAATCTCTGGGTGACTTCTCATCAATGTGGATGCAGTAAATATTCTGAGGCATATAAATAGCTCTCAGCAGCCTCACAAACATTTCCAGCTCCTTGTGAATGGTAATAATGTACGCCAAGGAGAAATTTCCTTCTTCCTCTGACAGTGGTTTGGTGATAAAATGCAGACTCTTCAGGACTGTGGAGCAGCTGCAGGGAGTGTGAATGCAGCTGAGTGCTTTGGGCTGGTAGGATTTCTGACAAAAGTTTCCAATTTTAAAGGCTGCAGGTTTCCCCACAAAAAGAGCTGAGCAAAGTTCATCCGGGTAGAATCCACACTCTGCTCTTTTGACTCGGTATTTTTGGTCATTTGACTCTTCATAAAGGGGAACCTTTAGGTAAATGAAGGTGTAGATGAACATACAGACTGCAACACACACTAAAAATTTGGATTTCTTTGCGTGAAGTGGGTTCATCTTTTGGTTCATCATTTACTTCCAGATCCTGTCTTCTTATCATAGTCTGATTAAACATTCAGATCATCTGAAAGGAAATGGGAGAGAGAGGGAGAGAACTTTCCTGCTTATTATTTTTTTTAAATAGATGCCATGTTAATGCTGCATTTATAAATGTTGGGATCACTACCAGGAGGAACTGTGTGTGCCCAGCTGAGTGCACTCAGCCCTGGGGAATGCAGAGCAACCAGGCAGGAATTTTGTCTTTGCAGGACAAAATGACCTCAAAAATTATACAAAAGGACCCCAAATGGCTTTGAATTTTTCCCTGCCTGACCAAGGGGGGCTCAGGCCCTCAGGTGGGAGTTTGGTGGGTGAGCTCTGAGGAACAGCTGCTGTTGAGATTTCCTCCAGGCCTGGGAAACTTGAAGTTCTGCCAGAGGATCAGAATTCAGTAAATTAAATCAACAGAAAATTTATTAAATAAACAGAAGGAAGAGGCTAAAACGCAATCCACAAAATACCCTGGGTTTTATCCTTATAAAGTCAGCAAATGTTTCTGACTCTTGAGATTTTTATTTTTTTTTTCCCTCTGACATCTTTGTGCTTTGCAAAACTGAACAAGGGGACAACAATCATTTCTTATTTTTGGTGTTTGTGCATACCCTGAGATGAGGACACAACTGCCAGCATTGGCATTCTGAGATAACCAATTTCCAGCAGTATTAGCACAGGAGTTTATCCATTGTGCTTTTTTTCCTTACCTTTACCTTGTTGAACAATCAGAACAACGAGAGTGCAGCAGTCCTGAATCCCACAGCAATTACCTGAAACCTTTATCCTTGAAGAACTTGGTATCAAAATTCCTAGAGAAAAATACCAAGGAGAAGGTCTATCAGCTACCATTAAGCTTAGTAGCTAAAAATTTTTAAGATTTTAATTTTATTTTAAAGGTAATTAATTTTCTTTTATTCATTTTTTTAAACAAAATTTGCATTTCACCTTGAAATATTTTATACTCTGAAGCTGTCAAAATCATGGAGTATTTGGCTTTACAGAGGAACAGAAAAAAATAGATTTGTATAAGCTTCATTAGAGGAATGCTGCTGTGGTTAGAAGGCTCGAGGTTTTCATTAGAAAGAAACAGAAAATACTTCTTTTTAATTAAAAAAAAAACAGTATCTCCCTTAAAAGCTTGAAAATAAAGAAGGCATTTTAGTTAAAGTAGCAACGACACATAAAAATCAAAAAGCATTAAGAATACAAACTGAACCCAGGGATCCTCCATATTCCCACATTTTTAAGATCTTATTAGGCTGTTTGGGAAAGAATGCATTTATCTTTTGGTGCTTACTGATATGCACTGGATTTCATGCTGGAATGGTGCCTCTTTCCCACCGAGCATTCCAGAAAGGAGAGCTGTGTGTGTGTTAGGTGGAAGGCTCCTCCATTTTCCTGGGATGTTCTTTCAGCAGCTCAGAGAAAAACATGAGGAAATCAGCTCCCAGGAGAATATTTCTGCCTCTGAGCTCCTCAGGGATCCATTTACTGGGTAAACAACCTTGATGGGAGCGTTGCATCCATCGGAACAAAAACCTGCAGCAGCTCAAGTCCGTGTCAACCTTTGGATGCTGTGCAGAAAGCAGGAGAGCAGGGATGCCACTGCAAGGTGAAAAGCAGGATTTGGGCATGAAAAATGAAATCCATCCTGTGCCAGAGCTAAAAGGGGGTTTCTGTGAGGAGCATAGGGGCTGGAATTGGGGAAACACCAATTTCTGTGCAGCTGGACTCGGACAAACCCTTTATTCTGAGGGAATAATTAGCAGGAGGAACATTGGGATTCCTCTGAATTAGTGAATGTCAGGAGATCTTTGGGATGTCACAGGGAAAGGTTCATTCTGAATATAAGAATTACACTAAAAGCAGCAGGCAGCTGTAGAAATATTTGGGATTTTATACCTGATTAAATACAAAACAACACCAAGATCGTGGCTTCAGTCCCTGTACAGATCATTGACTTGGCAGTTGAACTCACTGATCCCTGTGGGTCCCTTCCAATTTGGAATATTCTCTGAATCTCTCCAGAATGAAGGTGCTTGGCAGGATTTTTTTTTTTCCTTAACTACACTTTGGGCAGGTTGCAAAGTGTAGTTCTAGGGAGCCAAGCTGTAACCTCCTTGTTTCCTACACCTGAATTTTTATTACCCTTCAATAATAGCTTCTGGGGCTGTTTCGGGCTGTTAAGTGTTTACGATGGATTTTTTCCTACTGGACTGTGTGACATCTAGAAACTGTATTTTTATGGCAGCATAAAAGCACACAAACACCCCATAATCAGGTAAGAGGCAGCAATTCCTCTCCAGTGTTTATGGGGAATGGCTGAATGATGGAGCCTGGCCTGCAAGAACAGGATTTGACATCTTGCAGCCTCAGGGATATTATGGAATGAAAGCAGTGACTTTTTGGTAGTGTTTGACCAGGTTTAAAGCTGGAATTGCAGCTGTCTGTGCTGCAGATATGAAATTTGTTGTTCAGCAAGATCTTCTCAGCACTGTCTGCTGGCAAGGATTATTCCCCCCAGATTTCCTCCTGCCTTTGAGGAGCGAGAGATCCTTTGGGAATGCCCACTGTCCGTAAGAACCCTGGCTGGGACTACCTTGCCCTTGAGTCTTGTTATGCAAGAGTGCCATGATAGGTATTTTTAGTTAGCAGAATGTCTCTGAAACTCAGCATTTTGTAGGTTATGCACGGGTTTTCTAAATCTGGAGGATGAAGTTGGATGAATTTTTTAAATTCCTGCGAGTAGTGTGCGACATTCTTGGGGGAAAAAAAAAATTAAGGAGGGATTTTCAAGCACTTTTGTGGATGCTTTTAAGGATATTACTTAACAGAAAAATGGTTGTAAGCCTAAGATACTCCATCTCAATTAACCAAGTGAACTCTAGAGGAAAAGGGAATTCTGATTGTGCCTGGAAAAAGCCTGTGAAATGTCAGCCAGGCTCGCTGAGACCCCGTGAGCACATCCTTGGCTGTGCATTTGGTAGGAACAACTCACTTTGCTTTTTGCTGTTTCTCCCTGCCACTGCATTTAGGACTGCATCACTGCACCTCTAAACATTCTCTGTGCTCTTTGCTTTTGCCTGATATTAAAGTTTAGATGAAGTTTGCTTGGTATGACCTCGTAATTTAGTGAGACAAATGACTCGGGAATGCTTCGTCTTCTGATAAAATGCTGAAAAAGCATTAAATACTTGTTTCGACCTTTTTTATAGCTGATTTTCTTTTTTCTTGGAAAGGTTATTTATGCAGGCATTAATGCAGACATTTTATAAACAGAGGAAAACTAATTCAGTCCTTAAAAAATATTAAAATCTATTATTTTAAGTGTTTTTTCCATTGCTTTGTTTCCTGTTTGAATCCGGGTCTGAATACGGAGTCTGCTTCTGGATTTTGAGATGCATTGAGTAAAGACATTTCTCCATCAACCCCAGTTCTTAAAATCATTCCTTTTTAAAAACACTGCATTAGAATTTACTGGTACGTATACAGCAAATTTATGAAGTTTAAGCATTCATCTTTGCTATTTTTCTTGTTTTACTGTTACCTTTTTTTTCCTTGTGTATTTGACCTCATAGTAATTTAAAACAAATACAAGGAAAGCTATTTAAACCTTTAAGTTCCAGAGCTGTAAAAAAAAAAAAAAAAAAAAATAAAGTTGCATAAATATTGTAATTTTTACAATACAAGCAATTAGTACTAATGACCTCCATCCTTCTGTACACCCGTCACAAGGTAAAAAGGAAATAAAATACTAACCTTACCGCAGATTTGAGAGCTTTCTAATTAAAATCCCCACTCCACACAAGGACAAAAAAAAACCCAAAAAAACCTGAACGCTGCCATGCAATTCCTGCAGCCTTACCTGGTGCAGAATTATCCAGGAGACGGCAGCATAGTAAAAATAAAGAAGATAAAGGCGGGGTGTCATTGTCCTTGGGCAGGAGCGCGCTCCCCCATCCCGCCCGGGTTAAGCATTAAACCGGAGCGCTCGCATCCCGCCCGCAGTGCTCGCCGTGTTTATCCCGCAGGAATTCCCGCTGCCACCCAACTTCTCCGGCGGAGACAGCCTGGAAAAGGCTGGAATGGCACGCTGGGATCGCGGGGGATATTGCCGAGGAGATGGAATTATCGCCGTGCCCCCGAGGTTTTAACCCCAGCCCGCTGGCTGGGAAAACTGGGAGGACTGGGAGCCTGCCTCCTCCTCTTCCTCCTCCTCCTCCTCCTCCTCCCCCTGCCCTTAACTCCTCGCCTGCCGAAACTTTCCAGCTGGCAGCTGAGAATTCCAGCGGGGAATTGCTGCTGCCGGGTATTTCCAGTGGCTGGAAAGGGAATAAATGAAAGATTACTGGAAACGCACGCCTCACTTAGGATAAGCGCCTTAGAGTAAATTAGAACGAATTAAGGTGTAAGTTAGGGAAAGATTTCAATGTGAGTGCCTTTTATAAATGTAACCACTTCTGCAAAACAGGAATCAGGGGCCTGGGTGGGTCAGGGGGATGAGAAAGGAAGGGTTTGGATGTGATTGCTGCAACTTCTGCAAAATGGGGTCTGGTCCTGGAGGATGGGGAAATGAGCAAGGCTGGAGCGTGGCTGCTGTGTCTGAGCACCTCTGTAAGGGAGTGCTGGGACAGGGAAGGAACAACTGATACAGAAAGCTACAAAAACACATTGTGTGCGAGTGGATAGGAAGCAGAAGGGCATAATAATAAAGCACAGCTGTAAATAGAATATAGGTTTTGTATAAGGTGGGGGGTGTGTGTGATGGATGTGTGGGGTAGAACCCTGCGTTTGTGACGCCGAGATAAAGAAACCACAAGTTGTGTAAAACCCCAGCCTTTAAAACTGTAACTTTTAGATAAGCAGACAAACAAGGGCAGCCCCAACTGTAAAAGTCTGTGTACAATGAAGCACAGGCAGAAATGCACAAGGAGGGGTTAACCCCATAAAAGTGCTTTATTTCACAGTACCTGCTGTGGGGCTCATTGCTTTGGATCATCATTTCGTGTTTGCTGTTACAGCCTTTTCCAGGTTCAAAGAGGGGCTAATAAGTGGAAAGTTGAGCTTAAATGTGCCAGGATTGGGAAGAGACAGTCTGATAAAAATACCATGTTTATCAGAAATAAATGGAGAGAAAACCTCGAAGTAAGTTAAGGCACAGCTCCAGAAAAAAAAAAAAAATAGGTACAAAAAGACAGGTACAAAATTATCACTGATTTTAAGAGAAACTCTGTAAATTGAGGTTTTTTTTCCTTGAACTTGTTTTGAAGTAGAAGCTGCAGCTCCTGAGTGAAAGTCTGAATCACTAGGTGGGAAATTTCCACTGCTCCCGAGTTGTCCTTTACTCTCTGACCCATTGCATGTCTGCGTTGGGTGACGATGTAAAAAAACACGTTCAGCAAATCTTGCTCTCCTGAACTTTTAATGGCTAAACCTCTGGAAAATTCTCTCTTAAAACAAGTTTTAGTGAACTGTGGCAAGCAAGAATAATCTTTAATACATGAGCTTGCTTGGCTGGGAGATGAACAGTGAGATGGTCCATGGATGTTCAGTGCTATTCCTAAATGTCCCTGTTTAAAGGGGGCACTCAGGTTGTGGCCACCCATGGCCCATATCCTGGTGGGAATTGTGCATTTCCTAGTAGGGAATTGTGCATTTCCTAGTCATGGTCATGTTCAGGAGAACTGCAGCAATTCACTGTTAAAATTTGGGAAAGAGCCTGTAGTTTTCTCTGAAGATATTAAACTGTAACACTGGTGTAAATGTTTAGATATGAAAAGATATTTTCCTGTTGTTTATTTGTATTACATTAAGGCCAGAGTAACCATCCACAGAATTACATTTTAGATGCTATTTTTAAAAAATCAATGTGTCATTGTAGTTTACAGCAAGAAATAATGTACAACTCTTGCCTTAGGCAGCTGAAACTGTAAACTCTAGAATTTAAGAAGTCATCATAATTAAGAGTTCATTACTACTTTAACAATCCTGTATTTTATACTTCAAAAAAGATAAGAACTATGTAATTTAGCAATGTCCTCTGTTGAAGGTGCTAAGAACTACAGCAAATACCTTCATATATATTTAAAGGTCCAAAATAAACAAGGTACAGCAGAGGAGACCCTGTGATATCACAAAACAAACATCTGCCCCAAGACCTTAATTAATCTGAAGGAACAAACATCTGAATTTACAAAACTGAAACTTTTTCTGCTTTTTATCTCATTAAGCTGTTTGGAAGGGTCTTTGACATAATCCAATGTTGTCATGGCAAAAAATTTGCTGTTTCAGGGAATGGAAAGATTTCATTTCCTTCATTTCCTTGTTTCTTGTAAATACTTTTCAGTTTTGAACAATTCCACCTGTGTTTTGCAGATCCAGGGAACTGGATTTGCTTGTTCTTTTAAAAAACAACATTTAATGAAATTACAGTCTACTGACAAAATATGTTTGAAAAATGCTGTATTAGGAAACGCCCTAGAAAAGAAATTGTGGGGCTTCTGGAAATGAATTTGTGGGGCTTCTTTAGAATCAATTCTGCTGCCAGCTCCTGCCTCAGAATGAAAACTGAAATTCTTGATTTTGGAGCCTTCTCACTCCCAAGTGTGAGATCACACCAGGCTGGGATTTCTCATTGAGCAGAAATGGAAAAATCTGGGGTTCTCCCCCAGTTTTTGTGTGTGATTTCTCCCCTGCCTGCCCTCCTGTGCCTCTCTCCATCCCCTGTTTTTCACCCCTTGGGCTCAGGTTCATTTTTGAAGCACTTGAGCAAAGTCCTGCCCTTGTGTCCTTCCATTTGCTTAATTCCTACTGCAAATACAGGAGTAACCTTTCCAAACCTTTGTTTAGAAAAAGAAGAGTAATGGCAGAGGTAGGATTATAAATTAATCTTGCAGATTAGCAGAAAGCAGAAAGCTTCTGCATTTAACAAAATAACAAAAAAAAAAAAAAAAAAAAACCAACCCCACAAAACCAACCAAACAACCAAAATCAGGGGAAAAAACAACCAACCAAAAAAAAAAAAAAAAGGCAAATTGAGATCTTAGACAAGAAAACATCATGGTCAGTGTGCTGGTACATCAAATGATTGCAAATGTGCACAGGGAAACATCTGTGCCTTCAACCATGAAACAAATGTGGAAGTACACAGAGCACATTACAGCCATTATCCAGATTAATTTAGGAAAGTAGTTGGAAACTTAGGAGTGTTTGACAAATCAGATAAGGGTATGGTCTCTGTGATACAACCCAGTGAGGCAGCAAGGCAAGGGTAATGAATTATTCTTTTTTCTTTTTTTTTTTTTTTAATGATTCTTTTTTTCCCCACAGAAAAATTTAAAAAAATAATTATAAATTAAAATTATAATAATAATAAATAAAACACTTTCTTGTTTTCCTGTCTACCAGTTGAAGAGAAAAAATTGCTGTGTGTTCCACATGCAAAGGAATAACACCTTTGGGGTTGTCCCTGCTCACTGTCAAGGAACTGCTCCCATCAGTTGCAGCCTAAGTCTCTCACTGAGTTGAAAGACAAATTTTAGAGCAGAATGCATCAAGGTCTTAATCAAATGCAGTCATAACTAAAAATCAGAAAGTACTTTTGGGTTTTATGGTAGCTGTGGGGTTCAGAAAATTGAGTGGCTTCTAATTAGGAATACTTCTAAATACCTTTGTACCAGTAAAACAAGGAACCCATGAACAGAAAATACACAAATGAAAAAAAAAATTAATTCAGAGTGTTGTTTATAGGAGACAGAAAAATGAATATACAATTTTGTCCTTTCTTTTCTTTCATGAAGTGTGGTGCTCCCTTTCAAGAGGAAGATGTGATTGTCATTAATGGTAACAAAGAAGATGTGGAAATTCTGAAGAAAAGGATGGAGGAAAGAAGACTTAAAAGTAAATTAGAAAAGGTAAGACTTTTATACATTTTTGTTATAAAATTGGAAGAATTCTTGTTTGCAATGGGTCTCCTCTTAGATTTGCTGATCTTTATAAAGATGGAGGAATTTAATTATCCATGAACTGTGTTGCATTTAAACACCACTTGGAAAAGCAGTGGGGGTTTTTTGTGTGTATTTGACCAATAACATTTGAAGTTGTACATCCTAAACTTTCTCCTGACCAGCAGGAAATGCCTTGTGCACTCCAAATGGGTAAAATGGACTCTTGCAGCAATATTTCAGGGTTTTCTTGGAATTAATTCGTTCTAGTAATGAGCTGTATCATCCCTGTATTTCCTGTGGCAGTTCCTAATGACGTCATCAGGTTTTTTGATCTTATAAAATAAAATGTCTTTTATTGACCTCTGTCAGAAACAGGATGTTGGGATCTGTGCATTCCTGGGCTGGTGCTATAAAAGCATGGAGAATTTTCATGTTTTGTGGTCCTCACAAAATTCCTGCAATTCCTACACCCCTAATTCCCACCTTTGCCTGTTCAAATCTGCCCAGGTGAAACGCAGTGCAAACCAAACCCTTGCAGCTCTGCTGCCCTGCCCTGTCAGCTGGGAGTTGTTCTGTGCTGCTGGGCTCTCAAAGGACACTTCTGCATGTGGGAATTCTGTCAGCACTGCTGCTTTTCCCTGGAGGATGCCAAAGCCAGCAAACCCTCAGTGCTGACTCAGGGTGCTCAGACTTTGCTGCATCTCAGGAACAGAAATCCTTATCTGATGCTTTCAGCATCTGGGATTTGAGATGGAGGTTTCATCCTTTGATTTTGCCATGCAGATATTTCCCTGGTTTGTTTTTAAATGCTTGTTTACTTGCCAGGGAGCATATGATTCCTTCTCATCACAGGGGCTTTATTCATCTGTGCCACTGCAGCATTGCTGGGCCTGGGCAAATCATCAAAAGGGTGGTTTTACATAAAAATCCTGCTTGAGAAGTAGTATTCCTCTTCTGTTTCCTGTTTTTCAGAGTGTCTGCATCTCATGTCCAATAGCTTCTGGCATAAGAGTGATAATCTCATGGTGTCTGTTCAGAGGGTTTTTTGTTTTTTGGTTTTTGGTTTTTTTCCCTCAGTACTTGACAGTTAAAAGTTTTAGGAAAAAAATAACTGTAATTTGTTGCTAGAGCTTTGCAGGTCTCAGCAGATGAGTGAGTGGTTGGCTGCACTTGGTTTTCTTTAGAAACAGGGCCCTAACAAAGCACCTGTAGCTTTGAGTCAAATAATTCTGAGTACTCTGGAAGGTGATGCTGCCCACAATGTCTGCCCAGCAGAGGAGCTGAGTGTGCAGGGCTGTTGTGGCTTTTGGATGACAGCACCACAGGACACCTGCCCTGCTCCTGGGGCTCTGTGTGCCCTGGGGGAAGATGCAAATGGGATTTGTTTGGTTACTGGAGAGTTACAGGACAGGATTTGCAAATTTCTCAGCCTCAAGTGGTGACCTTGGTGCCCCAGCTGGGCCCTGCAGCTGGAACCAACCTTTCCTTTCCTTTCCTTTCCTTTCCTTTCCTTTCCTTTCCTTTCCTTTCCTTTCCTTTCCTTTCCTTTCCTTTCCTTTCCTTTCCTTTCCTTTCCTTTCCTTTCCTTTCCTTTCCTTTCCTTTCCTTTCCTTTCCTTTCCTTTCCTTTCCTTTCCTTTCCTTTCCTTTCCTTTCCTTTCCTTTCCTTTCCTTTCCTTTCCTTTCCTTTCCTTTCCTTTCCTTTCCTTTCCTTTCCTTTCCTTTCCTTTCCTTTCCTTTCCTTTCCTTTCCTTTCCTTTCCTTTCCTTTCCTTTCCTTTCCTTTCCTTTCCTTTCCTTTCCTTTCCTTTCCTTTCCTTTCCTTTCCTTTCCTTTCCTTTCCTTTCCTTTCCTTTCCTTTCCTTTCCTTTCCTTTCCTTTCCTTTCCTTTCCTTTCCTTTCCTTTCCTTTCCTTTCCTTTCCTTTCCTTTCCTTTCCTTTCCTTTCCTTTCCTTTCCTTTCCTTTCCTTTCCTTTCCTTTCCTTTCCTTTCCTTTCCTTTCCTTTCCTTTCCTTTCCTTTCCTTTCCTTTCCTTTCCTTTCCTTTCCTTTCCTTTCCTTTCCTTTCCTTTCCTTTCCTTTCCTTTCCTTTCCTTTCCTTTCCTTTCCTTTCCTTTCCTTTCCTTTCCCTCAGTGGACAGTTCAGATTATCAGTTAGTGATAATAACACACCCCCCTTTCAAAGTATGCAAACCAAAGTATTAAATCCAGATAAACCCCATTTGTCCTGCACAGTTTTCTTTAATGCAATGGCAGGATTCTCAAGATTATTATTTTTTTCCATATAGAAACAATAGAAAAAAATGTGGAAGGAAGAGTTCTACTGGATAAAAAATAAAAATGTACTGAGTTCAACTGTATGTCTATCAAATATGAGTTGGGAATTTTATCTCAATCTCTGCTTGTGTTGTTTCAGAAATCAAAGAAAGGCAAGACAGCAGCAGCAGCTTCTCAGCAAGAGCCCTCTGCAGGTAACACAAAACTCCAAATTCTGTCACCTCCTGATCTTGGAGTCTTGAAGCTGTCAGGATTTCATTTTCCTGGGTTTTTTAAAAAAAAATTTAATTTATTTTAGATTCTGCAGGTCCTTCCAAAGCTAAGAATGGGAAGGATTGTGGCAGTTCCAGCTCTGGGGAGAGCAGGCAGATCATCTTCACCAAGAGTTCAGGTGGGTCCTTAATGTGACAAATGGCACCAGATTTGCTGTTCCTGTCATTCTAAGGTTGCTTTGAGTTGGGAACCTGATTTACTGAGATTAGGGATTATTTACACAGCCATGGGTTTGGTGTCTCTGTTTTCCTGCCTGTGAGGTGCTGGAGGAGAATTTGCAGTTTCCTGAAGTACAGTTGATCAAAACCTGTGTTTTGGCACTTTATTTGGATGAATTTTGTTAAAACCCCCTGATTATTTAACTTTTAATCCTCTGTTTTATTTGCTAATTTGCTGTGTGTCCTTGGGAACTGGAATAGACCTTCAAGGAGCCTTGAAGCTTTGATTAACTTGGCACCTTTAAATGCAAAGAATGGTGCCTTCTCTTTATTTAATATTTATTCTGCTATTTAATGTCCCCATACTGACATTTTCAAACAGAATGGGTACATTTTAAGGTCAGTCTGAGGTTTCTGTGGGAAGAATTAAATCCTCTACTTCAAAAAACAGAATAATTTGAAGAATTTGAGAGTGATGATCTGTAGATAAACTGGGAGAAGCTGAAATTCCATCAGCAATGCCTGACCTGCCCTCTACTGTCTGCTTTTATACAAGAGAGACTTCTAAAAATATTTCATCCCAGATGATGGGAATTGCTCCTGGAGGTTGAGCAACCTCATAATTCTAATAATAATAATGATTCTAATAATAATAATGATTACTTCTGTGAGGATTTGGGGTTGCACACCCCATTCCTGGCAGCCCCTGTGCCTGGGTTTGACTCAGGATGTTGAGTTTCTGTGTTCATTTCTCTGAACCAGAGGCTTTTTCAGACACTATCCTGCAACTTGGGAAATAAAATATATTTTTTAAAAAAGGATTTTTATGTAGCAGTAGATAAAATAGACTGAGAAAATTTATATCAGAAACAGAGGATGGGCATTTCCCCAGATATAAAATGGTGCAGACCATTGTTGTTGGTCATAACTTTGCAAAGAATCAAGGGAACAGAGGGATTCCCTGGGGAAAGGTGTGGCACAAGCTCCTGGCATTTGAGAGCTGATTTCTAAACAATTCTTCAGGCTGGTGGGGACTTCCATGTTGCTAAAGAGCCATTTTTTATTGGAGGAATAAATGTTGTCAGTACTGAATTGCAGTGCAAGAGATTTACAGAATTCCTCTCTCAAGTTTTTTAAATGTATTTTTGAGTGTGATTTCTAAAAGCTCTTGAATCCAGTTCTGGGAGATACGAAAAATGTATCTATTTTACTTTTCAAACACAGTTTTTCATCTTTATTTAAATCCCTTTATCCACTGTAAGCTGTCATGCTTCATTCTGTTCCTTTTTCCCCACAGAGAATGGAAACCCATCAGCCCCAGGAAAAGTCAATAAAGCTTCCACCACCACCAAGAGATCCATTGCAGACAGTGAGGACAAGTCTGAGGCTTACAAATCTATTTTTACAACTCACAGCTCAGCAAAACGTTCCAAGGAGGAGTGTTCCAACTGGGTTACTCACACAGCTTATTATTTCTGAAACAATCAGGAGCCTCAGTGGCTCTTTCCCTGCCCCTGGCCACCTCTGGTCTGACCCTGTCTGCAATTCCTCAGTTTGTAATTGGTTATATTGTCCATATATTGTCCATATATTGTCCATATATTGTCCAGAGCTGGTGAACCTCTGCCAGTTGCTGTTAAATAAGAAGCAGAGCAGCAGAATCCACGTTGTAGCAGCAGATTTCATTGGGAAATGTTGGAATTTTTGCACAGAAATCCTGCTTTTCTCCTCCCAGATGGATGTTGTCACCCTCAGTGTCCTCAGGAGGAGGAGGGAGGGAGAAGTTGCTGCTCTCCTCCTCTCTTGATTTGTGCCACCACTGTAATTACAGTTTTCAGTGTGTCACTACAGAATTCCCTCTGTAACTCCCTGACAGCAAAAAGAGAAATAATACTTTTTTTTTTTTTTGGTCAAGCTAACTGGGCCCTCAGTAGAGCTATGTATTTCTAAAAGCTTCTGCAGGTATTTTCAAATAATTTACCTTTTGACAGAGCAGATGAGACCACAGTAATGCAAATGTTTGTGCCACATTCTTGTGCATGTTGTTGTAGCCTGTTTTTAACAGCAGAATATTCCCTTGTTAATGTTTGAATCCCATAATACCCACATGGAATGAACAGAGGGAAGGCTGGAAGTTTTTTCACTTTCCTCTCTCCCTCTTTTAAAATTGAAATCTGCTTTTCTCATCTTGGCACAAACTAAACAGAATAGAAATGCAGAAAGTAGGAGGCTTTTAAATCCACTGCATGATGTTACCTTGTTACCTTTGTGTGTGAAAATGATTAATTATCCTTGTAATTTCTTTTTAAAAAGTGTCCCCATTAATAATTGGCAGTAGTTAACCTGGAGATTCAAATGCTCTGTTATTTGCATAGGTGGTCTCCATGATTCAAACAGCTTGAATGAAACTGCTGGGATTTTATTATTATTTTGATAGGTATAATTAAAAATTGGCTTGCTGTAGAATTTATATGGTGGTAAGAATTTTTGTTTTCCAGAGGTGTGAGCACATCAAACAGTTTGAGGTTTGCTGGAGCTTCCAGGAAGCATTCAGGCACATTTTGTATGCATGGCTGGGGATCAGCTTTGTTCTGTATTCTTTTCATTATGATCCTTTATTATTTGTTGCTTACAGATAATGAAATTTCTGCACTAAAGTTGTCCCATAGTAGGGCTTTTATTTGCAGTTTAATTCTGTTTGGTAATAATTGTTAAAATCCTTTTGGTGTTTTATAGGACTGCACTTTTCTCCTACTTACAGCAGTTATAAATCCTAAAGGGAGTTAATTTAATGCTTTTGATTTAGGTAATACTTTGCTAAAAAACACACAGAGGAACACAAGCCTCAGTTTTATTTCTCTTTGTTAAGTGATAAATCAGGCAGAGCCCAAGCTGTTGCTCCCAGGTTTTCCTGCCCACTGGGCCATAATGGTGACTCCTTTTTCCTTCTGATCTGCTCATCTATTAAAACAAAATCCTGGCTAATTCCTCCTGTATCCCTGTGTTCACCAGCTCCTGCTCTGCCTCCCTGCAGAGCTGTGCCCAACATTCCACCATCCCCACGAGGGGGACAGAGCTCCTAAAACATTCCTGCCTCATGGAACTGTTTCACTGGGGGCTTTTCCTTCCCTTCCAGCTGGGAAGGAATGTGATCTATTGCTGGAATATGGAATATTTCTGGCCTGGGATGCAGTTCTTGCCCAGCTGTGGCAAACAGGAGCCCAGGGTGCCACTGGTGCTGCTGGCAGCAGGCACTGCAACGTTGACTTGGCAATTTTTTAATGGATTCAAGGGAATAGTTTGCTGGAGGATGTTTCCTTTGTTGTGGTTTGCTTTTTGTTGGAGAGGGCAATTTAATTTTCTTTTTAATGTAGGTGAATTTGAATGCTGGTGAAAGTTGAGAACTGCAGCAGTTGTAAAATCTGAAATCTGTATTTTTTTTTTTGAGGTGCCACATGAGTCTCTTGCAGCACAACATCCATGGGGCTGTTCTGGGGAATTCATGGGACAGGTTCAGTCCTTTCCACGTTGAATCCCAAAAGCTGAGGGGGTTCCCACAGCCAGACCCAGCTGAGCCCATTATCACTGCTCAGAGCTGCAGCTTCATTTGTTCTCCAGCTGCCACACCATGAGGTCATCACATGCCACTCAGATTGGCCAAAAAAGCTGAAAGTTCCCTTCAAAACATGATGCTTGTTAGATTAAAATCTTTCTTACTGATGTCCTATTCTTAGCTAAACGGAACAGAGTTGTCTGAGAGTGTCCTGCCTTGCTGGGAGCCCAGACCCCAGTGCAGCTGGGAGAGTTTGCTTCAGATTCAGACCCTGCCAAATAGTTTCTTGCTTGCATTTAAAAATAAAAAGGCTGTTTAGACATTAAAATCCACAGAGGGCCTGAAATCAGCGTGTCCTAAGCTGAATACAAATCACAGACAAAAAGGGTTTTGTTGGGAGGGTCACAAATGGAACTGATTACTGCAGACAGTGTGGATTTCCTTCTGGAGGATGGAGCTGATAGAATTCCTTCCTGACAGCTAGAAATTATAATTGAGTTGGGTTGTTTTGTTTTTTTTCTGTGCTTCAAACTTAACCAAGCTGCAAAATGAGTAAGAGGGATGGAATCCAAATGCATCTGCAGCAGCTCTAAACCAGGATTTTAATCCAGATATCCATGCAAGAGCCCAGGTCCTGGGGAGGTGCTGCTGCCAGTGTTGGAGCTGTGGCTTTGTCAAGCACTGAACTTGATGTGGGTTCAGGCATCTCTTCCAGGTCAGTGACAGAATTCAATTTACAGACTGACCACAGATCTCATTTGGGAAAGAACCAGCTTCATTATGGCTTTGAGTAAAATGAAATTCTCTTTGGAAAATGCTTCCCTGCCAGCTCTTTGTGACACATGCAGCAGAACCCAACCTTTGTGTGGTGTCTGTGAGAGGTTTTCTCCAAGGTCAGGGGCTCTCTGGTGAACAACAACCCCATTCCCTGGCAGAGTGTTCAGCTCTGACTGCACTGCTGCTTTTACCAGAGTTTTTCCCTTGTTTCCTCTCATTTTCCTCTTCCTTTCTGCTGCCCTGGGAAATTTCCTCAGTGATGGAGGAGGGCAGGGAGCAGGGAATGATGAGGGTGATGCTGCTCTGGTTTCTCAGCCCCTTGTGCAGCTAAGTCTGCATTTGTCCTGCAGCCAAGACAGGGTAAATTTCCTCCTTCAAACGTTTTCTCCTCCTCCCAGGTCAAGTCCTGAATGTGACAACAGCTGGAGTCAGGATGGACTTGGAGTCTGTCACTCCTCAATCAGCAGGAATTTCCCTATGGAAAGGGAGCTCAGGGCTTGGCAGTGCCCAGGGAGGTTTGGGGTGCCCATCCCTGGAGTGTCCCAGGAATTCCTGGAGGTGACACTCAGAGCTCTGGGCTGGGGACAAGATGGGGATCACTGATGATCCTGGAGCTCTTCCCCAACCATAATAATTCCATATTCTATTAAAGGCTGACCTTACTAAATTCTACATTGTGAGCCTAAAATAGAAACAATTTCACGGTGTAAATTTTCCGAACATTTTTGTGCCGTGAGTTTCCTCTTTCGTTTTGTTTCTTTTTTTTTAATTAAAAACTCTTTTTTTTTTTTTGTAATTAAACTAATTCCAAGGAATGCCTTGGCCTGGGTGATAAGTGAGGTTTGCCCTGCCTAGGAAGGGCTGCTGTGCTGGCCGGGATGGGTGCAGCTTTCTGCAACTTGCCTACAAAGCTAAAGAAATGCAAAGCAGCTTATTGCTCAATTCTGCTGACTTTAGCAACTGGGGAGGACAAATTAAAAAAAGAAAAAGGAGAATATCTAGTCTCAACCTGGGCATTTAATGGGTCCCAAAATGTGCTGAACTCTTTAGTCTAAATGGGCTCTTTAGTGTGGTGTCAAATAAGTTAAAAAGCGAGGGAGCTTTACAAAGCTGCCTTCATTGTTTAAACTTGTTTCGCTCATGTTAAGGCTAATGTACATTTATTCAGACTGACAAAGTGCTGAATTTACACAACAGGGATAGTAATAATTAGGTCAGATACTTTTCAAATGGCAGCGGTGAGGAGGGGGGTGGGAATACTTGACTCTTTCATGCTCCTGAATGGCAATGGTTATTAGAGCTGGCCACAATCCCTGCAAATGCTCCTCTCAGCCCCTGCATTCCCTGCACGGCCCCTCCAGCTCCCTCCTGGCTGCTCCAGCTGCCTGGCACCACGTGCGGATGGATGGGGAGAACGTGGCATTCCCATGGCAGCACAGGGAATTTTAGTGAGCCCGGAGCTGTCCTGTGACCCCGGGCTCCTCTCTCTGGCTGGGACCAATAAATTATATTAATAAAATTAAAAACTCGGCCGTTAAAGCTGCATTGGCTGCTTTGTTGGATGAAGCTGAGCTCGGATCTTTCACTTTAGACTGCCCAGTTCTGAGATATTTATGGAATTGCCCTAAACCATTGCCAGCCCCGTGTCCCGGGGGAGAGGAGGTGCCCGGACCTCGCACCTTTCTCAGGTCTTTGGTGACTCCTAGGACAGAAATCTGTCAATCTGTGCAGCTCATCCAGCACAGCAGGATTTATTTCTCCAAGACCTTTTTTTCCCCCCTTGTCTTTCCTAATATTTCAACAAGCGCTGTTTAATTCGGTGCCACCCAAGGTGCCCGCATTTGAATTGCTGTCAGCAGCGGCCGGGCTGGCATCCCTGAAGCTGCAGCCATTTACTCCCCCATTGAGATTTAAGCCCCTCCAAGCTCATTTGGTTTGCATGTTCCCATTCCTTAAGGAATCATTAAACCTTTCCCAGCGCTCCGGTCCCGTGGATGCAGCGCAGAGGCTCCACGGTCACCTCCAGCCGGTTCTGCGGTGGGTAAAATCCCCCAAAAAAAGATGGAATTTCACGGAATAGGCGAAATCTCAGTGCCCCGCACATCTTTTCCCGCTGCGAACGAGCAGCTGGAAATGAGCGAGGTGCGCTCCTGGGATTCACCTGGGGATGCATCCCGGGGGATGCGGGGCCTGGAGCATCCCGAAAATGCTGTGAAATGCAGCGATCCCAAGGGGTCTGGGCCGGCGCACGGGGCTGGACTGAGCCTCTTCGAGACTTTTGGGTTTATTTTGTTCCATTTGAGGAATTCGGAGCCAAATGCGCTCGGCCTGAGGCCGGGCTGCGCTTCCAATGAACGGCCACGAGGGGGCGGCAGCGGCCCGGGCACCGCAGCGGCGGGAGCGCCCCCTGCTGGGGACAGCGGGGACGGAGGGGACAGGAGGGGACAGAG
>WEIU01009141.1:1324556-1337974 GCA_013389925.1 Aegithalos caudatus
CAGAGAGGGACAGGGAGGGACAGGGAGAGACAGGAGGGAGATAGGGAACAGAAGGGACAGGGAGGGGACAGAGGGGACAGGGACGGAGAGAGGGGACAGGAGGGGACAGAAGGGGACAAGAGAGAGAAACAGGGAGGGCACAGAGCAGGCACATCCCAGCGGGCGCCCCGCAAAGCCCAAGCTCCCACCCTTCCAAAGGAATCTTTGGTGCCCCAGTGCCGAGCTCATCGCCGCTCCCCAGCCCATCCCAAGCCCCGGGTACCCAGGGCGATGCTCCGGGCCCCCCTCCCGCCGCCCCAGGCCCGGCGGGTCCGTGTGGATGTCGGTGCCGAGGATGTCGCAGCATCCCCGGGGCCGCTCGGTGTCCCCTGGCACGGAGCCCTGGGAAATCCGGGATTTCGGGATAAATCCATCACCGCCGTCCTTTCCTGCTTTCCCGGCTGTTGTCACACATATAATGTTTGTATAGGCTTAATATCGAGGAATTCGTGGTAATTGTGGCTGAATATTAATAAAGAGATGGCTGCAAAGAGGGAGAGGCAGTGCCCGACTTTTCATGGGATGAGTCCCAAGTGACAACAGCAGGATTTGTTTGCTTCATGCATGGATTTTTCAAAGCGAGTTGGTCAGAAAATGAAGGGTTTGTCACACAGAAAATTCCAGTCTTTCAGAGCTTGTTTCCATCCCAGATCAGAATGAAAAGCACAAACTACTCCCCCAAGAAAAGTTCTGTAAGATGATGATTTGGGAGAGTTGTTCCAGCAATGTTCAAATATTTTCTTAATAAAAACAAGCTACTCGGAGAATTAACATTGCAAATATCTTAAATTTGAAATGAAACCAAATCTTTTGCAACTGTCACCCCCCTCAATAAAAACAGTGCAAATAACTGTGTGTTTGGGATTTAAATCCTATTTTCTGGCATCTGTATTCATTTGAAACATTTTCTCCTTGCAGTGTTTAACGCATTCACATTTGATTTGGAGAGATCCCGGAGTCAAGTTGGAATTTCAGAAACAAAAGAGGGAAAGAAAAACTCGTCTTCTATTTTAGGGTCCTGCAGTACTGGAAATGCAAAGGCTGCAGAGTGAATATTTAACGAGCGCATGAGAATCCAAAAAAAGTGCAAAGCAAATGCCATGCAGTCGCCTTGCCTCGTTCAACTGGAGCAGCATTGAGACATTAAAAATAGATTTACAGATTTCATCATGCCATTGCAACATTCACACAGGTCGGGATTTTTAATTTAACTTTGAACTGGATCATGCAGATTGCAGGGAGAGCAGAATGGACTTTATTCTAATGGCAGAGAATTTGCCTTACGCAGGATTTCCATATCAAAGGCAGGGCAGGATTTGGGGAGAAGGTGGCACATGGATCTGGCTGCTGGTGGGGCTGGCACTGCAGCAGAGTCTCAGCCCAAGGGTCAGGGTGGCATTTGCTCTGCTCTTGTCACGTTCCCTGTGTCGCCCACTGGGCTTGGCACGGGCTGCTCAATTCTGCCTCAGCCTCCCCGTGGTGTCTGAGCTCTGGGCAAGCAGAGGTGGTTCAGGAAAATCCCTGAAACTCTCAGAACAGCCAGTGGTATGGCATGGGGGAGGTAACCAGTGCCATCCCCTCCTGTTTCCTCCCTCACCCTCACTGAGCTGCAGCTGATGGTGTTGGCTTCAACATCAGCCTGAAAATTATTGATAGGAAAGGACTTCAAGGCAGGTAGGGGTTCCCAGAGTTTGTGTCCCTAACACAGGATACCTGCAGCACCTTGGAGCTGCAGTGGGAAAGGTGAGTGAGGAGCAGACAGGACACAGGCAGGTCCTGACTCCAGGATGTGGAGGGCATCCTTGCAGCTCTCAGCTTCCCTGTGCTCTGCATCCTTCCCCTGGGAATACACTGCAGCTGTGCTGGGGATAACTGCTCCCCCTCACACAGCCAGAGTGATGGTATCCTTTGCTGTTCCCTTCCAGCAGGATCAAACAAACTCTCCCCAGCCACCCCAGCAGGGCAGGACACCCCTCTGAGCCCCCTGCATGTGCCATGGGGTCATTTTTTGTCTCCAGACTTTCCTTGTACCCCAGCACGAGGACATCAGATGGCATCACACCACCTGTACCTCCCAAGGGAGGATACCCATTGCCCCAGGAGCACTCTGGTGTGAAAATGTGAAAATCCACCTCTTTTCCCAGAGGTTCCCCTCGACAGCTGAATTCCCAGTGTCACATGAGTGAGTTTTTTCCTGGCAGGGTGGAAGAAACCACTCTGCCCCCACTCAGCCCTCGCTGCTGGGGTGAATTCTGTGTGCTCTGCTGGGCTGGTGGCGTGGCACCATCACAGGGATTATCCCCATTTTCCAGTCACAAAATGATCCATACAAAAACAACCCAGTGATGGCACGAACAAAAGGAATTGGGAAAACTATATACTTTCCTCTGAGAACTCTGGTGCCTTCTGGGAAGCATCACATAACCCCCAGCATGAGACATCCCCTCAGACACAGACAGCACAGACACAGAGCAGCGTTGAGCAAGAGGCTTGACCAGAGCAACCATTATTGATTTCAAAACATCCCAGAGCTGTGTGGCCACAACAATCTGGGGCAAAACTGGAGCAGTCAGAGCAAATCAAAGCAGGGCAGGCTTGCTGCTCACACGACTGCTGGAGATCTTTTCATGCAGATATGCAACAGCTGCAACAAGCTTCGTGCAGGGACTTGTCTTTCCATTGAACTGGAGTGTAGGCATGGGCTCCTGCAGGGGAAGGAATGCTGGCTGAAAGGAGCAGGGAGCCTTCTGCAGCTGGGATGAGAATTCCTGCTGGATTGGAGCTCCTGAAGGAGAGGTGACCAGGTTTGGTGCAGCAGCCTGGGCTGTGAACTGGGCTATTTCCTTACATCTTCAGAAATGGAAAAATGAGGTTGGTTGTGAGCTTGTAGTGCTGCTGCCTGGGTGAGAGTTGTCCTGAGGATAAGGATGCTGCTTTTTGCCAGAGCACAGATTAAGCTCTTGCTTTAACACTTGGCCTTTTTTTTTTTTTTTTTAAATCTCCACTTTCCAGCCAGCTACAGCAGCCCAGGGCTTCATGGGCCTTTTCCAAACAAGCTGTGCATGATAGCAAAGAAAAATAAACTTTTATCCACTCTGTGCTGATCCCTGACATGCACTGGGAAGAGGCTGGGAATCACCAAAGTGGAGCATGCTGAGAACTGGCCTCTCTCAGCAGCCAGTCAGAAACACCAAGGCCAGCAAAGCCCTGCTGTGTGCATCTGAAGGGCACAGACACTGCCCAGAGTGGTCATTCTTTAACACCAAAATGTTGGAATTTGATGGTGCAGCAAAGCTGCCAAGAAGGAGATGATGCCACATAAGACACCCAAAGTGTCACTCTGAAAGTCACTGTGGTTTTATATGATCTTTTTCTGTGATCTCTGTGCCTTGTTTCTTCCAAAGCAGAAATCACTGGCCTGAGGAGTCTGGTCTGTCTCAGAGGCTGAGATCCATCCACAGTGTTGGGTAAAATCCATGGTAGCATTTGCAACTGCATTTGCTGATTTTATTTGTTCTTTTCAGGTTATCCTGTATTTAATAAGAAAGATTTTTTTTTTTTTTTTTACTGAGATGAAATTTCAGATGTATCTGAAGCAAAGAAGCAAGTGCTTGTGAAATGTGTTCATTCCTCCCCATCAGAGCTGGGTTCAAGATTCAGAGATTATTGAAACCCTTTTCACCCATTCAGCTTGGAGCATTCCCATGGGATTTTTAACCTCTGAGCACGTTTCCTTTCATCAGCAGGGATTGCAGTAATCTGCAATGACTTTTTCTCCTTTGGTGCAGAAGTTAAATATGAATTTATAGTGTGATTGCACAGAGATTTCAGAACTGTGCTGCAAAAATCAACGTTGCTGTGCTCCTACCTGCCTGGAGATTACAGGCAAATAACACCTGATAAACATCCCATAGCTTAGATGATATATTGAGCTCCAGAGTGTTTTTATTAAGCTGCTCTGAAATTATTCCCAAAGGATGCAAACCTCGGCTTAGCTACAACTGTTACCCACAGTCCTTAAAGAACATTCTGAAATCTTTTTGCTAAACAATCTGCTCAGCTGTTACCAAGTTTTACCCAATATTCAAATGACACTTGTTCCTTTTCAACCCTTGCCAAGCTGAGGTTATTAAGAAAGAGATACAAATTAAAAGGATTAAAAATGCAACTCTAATTAAACACATATGAGCAGTTAAAAGTCGGCTCTGCCCTGGTTATCTGTGCACACAGAAATATCACACACAACTTAAGCCAGCCCAAGTCTCCATTAAGAGCTTGCTGAAGGCACCAGCAGTGTAATAACACACTCTGCCTTCTCTGGAGCTTCTTCTGGGTAAATCTTGAAATATTGTTTAAAATATTTCAAGACTTTTATTAAAATATTTTTTAAATGAGATGAGCCTTTCCTCTCCCCTCATGCAAAAAGGAGGAAGGTGAAGGTGAGAGGAAGGAGAGGAGCATTCTCCACTTGCATCTCCTTGGACTTGAACTCCACCCATGGAGCAGAGCTCTGGATGTCCCCAAAAGCTGTGGCAGTGCCACGGGCTGGGGGTGGCTTCCCTTCCCAAGCAGACCCGGGGTTTCTTTGCAGAAGAATGTGCAACAAAAACAGAGCCAGCCGCGTTTTCTTTCGATGACAAAAGTGAGTTGGGAATCTCTTCAACGAGTATCCAAACAAGCCCTTGAAGACACATAATCACCAAGCAGCATCTGTGATCACAGCTCGGCGTTTTAAGGGATTAGGGGGGGATTAGGACGTTTGTAAATTCCTCACCAACCTTTTGTGCAGGCAGGATGGAATATTTTTTAAGGAGTTCACAGACTGTCTGTTAAAAGCCTTTATTCCCCTGATTTGTGCTGGGTGTGGACTGCTTTGGGATTTTTATAAAAGGTAACGTGGCTCATCAATCTCGGCTGCACATAAATCCTGCTTTGTATGATTCCTAAAAAGTTTGGAGGGCTTTCTGCTCCTTGTGAAGAGTGGGAAAAGCTCCTTGCACTGGGGAATAACAGGTCCTTTCGTTGTGCCACAGGTGCTGCTGGTTTAACACCCCCACCCAGGGGAAGGATCTCACCTGGGGGAGAAAAAGTGAGTGGGGTTTGGTCCCCAAGGAGTGTTCCAGAAAAACCTCTCATGTTCAAGTACTTCTGGGGCCAATGTATCATGATTGGCTTGAGCATTCACAGGAAATAATCAGGGTTCACCAGACAGGATAACAGGATTTTCCTGCTTTTTCTGGGAATGGGAGAAGGAGAGGAACACCCTGACTCGTGCCTGCATCCAGGTGAGATCAGGGATGTTCAGAGCATCCCTTGGGCCTAAGGAATAGGAAATACTACATTAAAAAAATCATCTCTTTGTTTGAATGGGTGTATTTTCCCATATTCTTTTTGGTGCTGTCATCTTCTCCCCAAACTGCTGAGGATGGAGCTCCTGCAGCTCCCAGCAAGGAGCAGCAATCCTTGCCTGTCTGCAGGTATGCCAAGGACAGGGCACCAAAACCAGGCTGCAGACTGGGCTGAGCTCTTAGCTAAGTTCTGTTTTCCAAAAGGGGAAAGGAGAAAGGAAAAGGAAAAGGAAAATGAAAAGGAAAAGGAAAAGGAATATCCCTGGAAGTGTCCAGAACAGCCTGGTCTGGTGGAAGGTCTCCCTGCCCATGGCAGGGGTGGAATGAGATGAGCTTTAAGGTCCCTTCCAACCAAACCATCCCTGATTCCATGGTTTAGAGGAGTGAGGGGGGGGGGGTGTCCCCTCAATGTCAGCCTTTGCTGTTATCTGAGCTGGGAACTCAGGTAAAACTTGGATTTTTGATAAAAATCCCAGCACCACCATCCTCCCTGCCAGGAAAGGAGGGGAGATCCCATCCCATGTGTGTCTGGCAGGTTCTTTGCTCCTCCTTGCCCTCCTTTGCTGGTATTTAGAGCAGTGTGCATTTGCCAGGCTCTGTGTGAGGAATTGGGGCACAGGGATGTTAATTTTTGTTGCTGCTTACCCCTCAGTGAGTTGTGGCCCCGGGGCCAGGCTGAAGAGCTCCAGGAGCTCTGTGTGTCCCTAACCCTGCAGAAACACAACCTTGGGCTTCTGTGGGCTCAGCCCTGAGGAAAGGCAGGAATTAATTCACAGCACTTTCATGGACTTCCCTGAAATGCAGTCACCTGGCAGGGAGAGCAGAGCCAGCCCCGGCCTGAAATGGGAGAAATGTCCCAATTTCAAACTGGAGGAGTGGGTGTAAATCTTCCCTTTGGAAGTGGGGAGGGATGGGCACACACAGGCCCAGCAGCAGCCAGGCTTAGTGCTAATTGCTAATTCACCTTTTAGCTAGACATTAAAAGAAAAAAAAAAGAGCTAATCCTTGAATGCTCAATGTCCTGTTTCTCCATGAGAGCAGAGATTAATTGGGAAATGGGAATAACTGGAGGAGAGGGGCAGAAAGCAGAGCAGCACTGGGCAGTCTGGGCTCCCTCCCTGCTGTCCTCTGTGATGCTTGTGTCCCCAGCTGTCCCTTCTGTTCATGTTGGATATTAACTCCCACACCTTTAAGACTGGTTCTGAGAGCAAAGAGGGGGAAAGAAGAAGCTTTATCCCTTATAAATTTCAGCCTGCTTTGCTCTTCTCCTAATCCCACCTCACGGCAGAAAATGAATAAGTAACTCCAGTGGGTGCATTGGTGTTTGACCAACATGAGACCCACCACAGCAGGGCAGTGGAGGAGCACTTTAAAAAGAGGGTTTTGCTCTTTTTGGTCTGCTTCTCTCTTTTAGTAATTCCTGGGTGGCTGATAACGACCTTCCAGGTCAGGAGTCTCCAGTTAACAGCCAGGAAATGCCCTTCCCATTGGTCATTATTGCCTAATTAGCAATATTTCATAATATAGCAATGACACCAGGTGCCATTTGCAGGGGTGGGGGCTGCAGAGCACTTGGCAGCATTTTCCTGGGAAATGTGGAGCTGAGGACAAGAGAGGTGCCTCCAGTGCCAGCTGTGCCAGGAAGGTTTTTTCCCAAATACAACACCCAGGAATGGCCTCTCTCTGCCTGGCATGGAAAGTGATGGGAGAGGGAAATGTATTTTAATGTCCTGCGTGGTTGATCTGGGAAAGCAAAGCAGAAACTGCCAAGGAGGAAGAGGCATGGAAGGCTCAGCTCCTTGTGGGCATCAGGTCCCCATGGGAGTCCTCTGGAGGCCACTTTAATTCCCTGATCCAGCAGAAAATTCACCCAGTGGGAGCAGTGCATGGAGTGATCCAGGAGCTGTGTCCTGCTGCTGAGAGAGCTCAAGGACAGAAGGAAAATCCCCCCCTCCCTTTTTGGCACTGCTGAGCTGTTGGTGCTCCACAAAAGGGCAGCCTGAGGCCACATCAGTGCCAGGGATCCAGGCACTGCTGCCCCATCCAGGAGTGCAGGGACACGATGGTTTATCCCTGCTGGGATGGGCACAGTGCTGTGCCCTGCTCCAGCACACATCCAACACCTCCCAGCCAGCTGATCCCTTCAAAACCACCCTGACTTTGAGCCACTTTGCTTCAGTGTGGGCTTGGAATTGCTCATCTGGGCCCTGGATGCCTCCAGACAGGATTTGGCATCTCCTGGCAGCACAGACTGGCACAGGGAATTCCTCTGGAGCAGCCACACTCATGGCACTGCAATTAAATCATCTGAGGGCCCTGAGTGTGTGGTGGGGCACAGAGCTGTCCCAGTGGCCATGGGATGAATGCTGCTCCTGGGGAAGCTGTCCTGGAGGGACAGGGCAGAGGAACCTGCCCTGAGAGCTCCTTTCCTGTCAGGATCCTTGCAGGGAAGGATCACGAGGTGTGGAAATGTTCTTCCACGTAAAATCACCAAATTAAAGGTGTCAAGCCAAACAGGAAGACACCTGAAATAGTATTTACTACTATAAACTGGTGCAGGAAATGAATAGGGATGGAATTCTGCTGGACCATTTAAATGCACTTTGCTGGTTGCAGTTGTTCACTGGGGATCCTTGGGCTGCAGCCAAGGTCTCTGTTTACTTTGGAGAAGCAGAGTCCTTTTATTTGTGCTAATGGTCCACCTGTGATAAGAGAGAAAAATAATAGAGATAAAAATAGCCTGTCACTGCAGCCCTGCTGAGGGTGGGAAGAGCAGAGCAGAGCCACTGGAGGTTCTCTGTTGGGAATGACTTTTAAAGGGTCACAGATGATGATCAGTGAGGAGCACAACTCCTGCTCCATTCCTCACCAGGACACCCATAGCCTGGATAAACCTTAGGTATTCCTGGGCTGTGTTTGCTTTTTCTCAGACCAGTTTCCCAGCTAATACTTTTCCGAGACAAGTCTGAAATTAACATTTCCATATTTATGTGCCTATTAACATAGATACATTAAAAAAAAAAAAAAAAAAACAAACCAACAAACCCTTGATGAGCTTATGTAACAAATTGCTGTATGACACTGTAAACGACTGGGGAGAGGAGCTGTACTTAGGGAGATAAGGATGGCATTTGCAATGGCACCAGCTGGGGGAAAATTACAAGGAGCAGCAATTGCATGGTGCAGGCAAAGGCTGTGCTGAGACTGGAGCCTGGAGGTGCTGTCCCGCCAGGCAGGTGTGTGCCTTGGAGCCAGCCAGAACCCTCCTGCTCAGCTCCCACAGCCTCCACCCAGGCCTTCTCCACACCCCCCATATCCCAGGGAGGAGGTGAGCCCGTGTGTGACACTGCTGGCTTCTTTTTCTCTGCCGAGGTCAGCATGAATAACGCACTGGAAATGTAGGTTCTCCAGTTCAGGCTTGGATATTTATTATTTCTTATCTATTTACAGACCCATGAGGTGTGAACTCTAACTAGCAATTCAGAGAAAAGAGGTAAAATGGAGTGCTTCTAATTCTTTCCAAGGATTTAATTTAAGCAATAATTACCCAATAATGAGGTGACACCTCTATTATTTATACTTTTGACCCACTAATGACCCAAGGCCTGCAATGCAGACCTTTTTCACCCAGTTACAGAAAACCACCCAAACCTGTGAAGAAGAAGGGAGAAGAAGCTGAAGAAGAAGGACTCAGACAATGCCCCAAATCCTCCATATTGCTTCACACACATTACCATACACTAACCCCCCAAAATCTAAGTTTCCAGAGTTCCAACAGCCGTGCTGGGAGTCAGCATTTCCTCTGTGCCATCTCAGCTCTCCCTGGGCCTGCCTGGAGCTGGCTGGATGTGCCAGTGGCTTTGGGAGGCCTCCAGCCACTGCTCCAGAGGGAATTGATGTCCCAGGCACAGCAAGGGCCCCCAGGTCACCTCTGGGCAGCTTGGAGCAGGGGCAGGGTGAGCTGGAGGTTCTGTAGCTTGTAGATGTGCTTTACATGTCCCTGTTTCCTGCTTCCCCTCTCTAGACAAGGAAATACCTCAGCCCAAAAGTTTCAGGGCAGGAATACAGAGTGCTGCCTATGTGTGTGGGTAGTGCAGGGCTGCTGGGGACAAGCAGAGAGTGGAGATTTTCAGTCTGGGGCTGCTGGAGATGTCAATTCCCCTCAATTGTGTGCAAACAGGATCCTCACCACAGACCACGGGCACAGCACCATCTCCTGAGAGCCTGAGGGAGGCTTTTAGGGAGGGAAGGCTCAGGATTTAAAAAGGAGAGTGCTCAAAGCCTCCCCAGTTAGTGCAGTTTTATACAGACAACCAACAGCGTGGGGCTCTTCCACTCAGCATCCCAGGAAACCACCGCTGTGCAAAAGCTGTGGCAGCAGAATGTGAGCTCGTCCCTCCCTCCATGCACTGGGAAGCCTCCCTGTGACCATCCACACCCCTCTGTTACCCAGCAGGGCCAGCTCTGGGCTCCAGAAGGCACCGTGGGCTCAGAGAGGTTTGGCTGGCTGTGCTGGAAGGAGCCACGGGCACAGGGGGCAGCTGGTGCCCTGGGCATGGGCAGGGAGCCTGGGAATTCCTGGGGCATTGGAGGGCCCTCACACATGGCTCTGCTTCCCTGGACACTGTGGTGGCTTTATTGATGTCTGGGACAGAGCAGGTGAATCCCTGTCCTCAGCAGGGAACACCGCAGAGATTTGGGAATGGGGAACAACCTCGAGTGCCTGTCCTCACCAGGGAATACTGAAATTATTTGGGAATGGGGAACAGCTTTGAATCCCTGTCCTCACCAGGGAACACCTCAGAGATTTGGGAACGGGGAACAACCTCGAGCTCCTGCCCCCACCAAGGAACACCTCAGAGATTTGGGAACGGGGAACAACCTCGAGCTCCTGCCCCCACCAAGGAACACCGCAGAGATTTGGGAATGGGGAACAGCCTCAAATCCCTGTCCTCACCAGGGAGCACCTCAGAGATTTGGGAACGGGGAACAACCTTGACTCCTGGAGCATCCCGGAGCCGGTGCCCAGCCCGGTGCTGGTTGCGGTGCTGATGCTCTGAGCTCCTCCCAACCACAGCACAGCTTTCCAGGCCGCTGAAAGGAGCGGGATTCCTCTGGCAGAGCCTGGCGGGATAAGCCCCGCTGACAGAAGAGCACTTTAGCTGCCGTGTTCTGTGTTGACACAAGAGCAGCGCTTTTATCGCTCCGGCTCTGCCGCCAAAGCTCCCCCGCGGCTACTCCGGCTCGGCAGTGCCCGCGGAGCCGCACGGGCTCCGGGAAAAGCGCATCCCACCGAGGGGTCCCGCAGCCTCCGGGGCACCGTGCCGGGCTCCCCCGGGGCCAGCAGTGCTGGCTTCGGGTCACTGCGGCGCTCGCAGCCTCCCGGACACCCCGGTGCTCCGGGCTAAGCCATCATTTGCATGGGCGCAGCCTGACCTGCTTTGAGCCCGTGTCTGCCGCTGGATTTGCATCTGTTGAGCTGAGCTGGTTTTGTTTCGCTGTTGTGATTGTTTTCGGTTGTAATGCAGCCCTGCACAAGGAAGTGGTGACCTCGTTCCTCTCCTCTCAGCTCTCGGAGGCACCATTCCATCAGCGCGACTCTCGCTGGTGAAATCCGCCCTCCCCGTCCTCCAAATTCCCTCTCGTTCCTCGACAGAGCCTTGTCCCACACTCCAGAGCAAAGCTTCCCCTGTCCCGGAGGGAGGAGCAGCTCTTACATCCCCCAAGGCTTCCCTGGGCTGCTGTCCAAGGCCAGGCTCCCAGCCCTGTTAATCCCAGCTCTCTGGACACCCAGGCCACCCAACAGCCCAAATCTGACCTGGGCCCAGGGATGCCTTCCTGCTAAAAGCACGGGGTTAGGGGCAGCTTTGGAGCTTCTGTGAGTCGGTTTTGGGGACAGGATGACAGACCAGGTCAGGCTGCAATGGTGTGGGGAGAAGACATCTCACAGAACATAAAACTGCTGCAAGTTAATGTCAGCTTCATTTTCAATACATTTGCATTGGTGGAGTGACTTTATACTGACTTGGTCCTTTCCAGGGTTGGATTTTTGTAGGAGGAGGAAGAGATTTCAAGCTGCTTGTACTCTGTTGCCTGGTGGTGTCTGGACTGTGGCCTCTCAATCCCAGGGAGCCCAGAAATGCAGATGCCTGGAATGCTGCTGGAATTCACATTCGAACTGAAGCACCCTGAGTCATGTTGCCTCCCTTTTGTTGGTGAACAGCAAAGAATGTGGGGTTTTAACAGAAGAAAAATCACCTGGACATCCCAAACCTGCATCCCTCTGCAACCCCACCTGCGTGAAATTATCTGAACGTGGATAAGAGGCTTCAAATAATGTCAATTCTTTCACCTCAGAGTGTCTCTTCTCTGTCTCTGAAGCACTAGTGCTAGAGAAGTTTCACAAATAAATTTACATGGAAAAAATAAATCTGTTTAAAAACCACTCTGCCCCTGCCTGTGTTTGCTAGAGTAACCAACATCAAGTCCTTGAGAGAGCTTTTCCCCCATTCGTGATACAGTTCAGATTTTGTCCATCTGAGTTTAGTGGAGAACTCCAGGAAGAAGTGGATATTTAGAGGGATTAGGAGTTTTCAAGAAACTGGACCTTGGAAGTAACTGAATACTTACATTGCCTACAGGAAAAATCCTCAGTTTCCACTCACATGATCCATTGTCCTGACATCGAGGTCGGTTTACTGATTTCATCACCCCTGAAGAGTGAAAGGTAACTAGAAATAAGGCAGCTAGAGCCTGTTTATCTTTTTACTTACAGGAAATAAATATATGAATCCTGATTTCACTTTTAACAGTGTGGTGTTTTGACTGTTTGGGGGTTTTGATCTTTTATTTTGAGCCTGTTCCCTGCAAGAGGGAGCTGGATTTGGTTACACACAGTCCAGCAATGACAGCCTTTGGAGCACCACTGGCTAACAGCTCCTGATGGACAGAGAAAGGAGAGAATTTAAAAAAATCAGAGCATCTCTCCAGAATGGAATGATCATTCCACTGCAGGCAAAATTTCAGACTCCTGAGGAGGCACCTCGGGGTCATTGGGCAGAGGTGGGGACTGGGGACCACAGCTCCCACCCCTGTCCTGGTTCCACCAGATCAGAATCCAGCTCTGGCCACTGCTGGGATTATTATCCTGGTTCCATGAATGAGCAGACCAAGGTACACACAGCTGCTGTCACCTTTGTGGCCATCCCCTGCCCCAAGGACAGGGACAGGCTGGGAATGTGGCTGTGCCCTGCCCCACGCTGTGGCTGTGGGCAGGCTGGCCTGAGCTCTCTCTCTCCCAGGTATCCCTCTCCTGCCACAAACCATCCAGCCTGACAGAACTTCTCCTGTGCAAAAGCCAGAGAAACTCCTCTGCAGGAGCCCCAGGCAGCTGCACATCACTGCTGAACCTCTGCCACATGCCATGGAGCATCTAACCCAGGGCCCAAAAGTGCCTGGTGCCAAAGCCTGTCACTTCTGCCCAGGAACTGCTGAGCATCCTCTGTGCTGCAGGCTCACCATGGCCAGGGGACTCTGCTCCTCCAGCTCCAGAGGGAAGAAGCAGGAAGAAAAACATAGCTGGGATTGTGTTTATTAAGCAAATTAATAGGCTGGGGGAAAATGACAAAAGTGTGGGCACTTTCCTCTCGTTTCCTGCAGAGGTGAGGACTGGGAGCTGAGGCAGGGATTCAGTCTGGTCAGAGCAGCCCCTCTCCACTCCCCATCACTTTTGGGGGTGACCAGCACACTCACAGCCCTGATGGGTGCTGACTGCACCTCCAGTACCAGTGTACAATCATAGAAGCACAGAACGCTTTGGGCTGGGAGGGACCTTAAAGATTATCCAGTTCCAACCCCCTGCCCCGGGCAGGGACAGCTCCCGCTAGCCCAGGTGACTCCAAGCCCCGTCCAACCTGGCCTTGGGCGCAGGGAACACCGAGGCAGGTGCCCGGAGTCCCCCGGCGCTGCCAGCCCGGGGCTGCGGGAGCCTCGGGGGAGCTCCCGGGGCTCAGCGGCTCCCGAGCGGCCGCT